>JAPYYX010001109.1:0-31902 GCA_030522605.1 Cremastinae sp. B BG-2022a | reverse complement strand
AAAAATGAAAATGGTCAAGCCTTGCTTTTTTTGGCAGCCAACGAGTTATATTGTGAGAAGAAATTCACCTTACCGAAAGGCCATTGATGAGTTAATTCTCCACTTGCAGAGTTCAGGTATTAAAGAAATCCACTCTGCCTTCGAGGGATTGAAGCCATATGAAAAAAAGAAAATAGTAAACTCTTTTTCAATCAAACCTGCAATGACGGTTTTAATCGTGGGTCTCACTCTCTCAGCCATAGTATTCATTGCTGAAATAATATGGTATCACAGATGACATGTGACACTTTTCCGAAAATCTAAGAGACATTGTTCTCTAGCTTTTTTGAATATTACTCATGGTCGAGATTTTTCGGTAAATATCTGTACGATAAAAAATGTAATGCTTCGTTAAAACCTTTACGAATATACATATAAGAACACAAAAAACATTACACAGAATATTAGATTGAAAATAATTGAAATTGGAAATATAAGTATACTTGAAATTCATACTCGTCGTAGTGCTCGTACTTTCTTTTTTATATTTTATCAAAAAGTAGGAAAAAGATGATAAAACTAACACTAAAACAAAAAAAAATTTAAACAAGACAACAAATTGTTACCAATTTCAAATCCATTTGACGAATCAGCAGTAAAAACGAGAAAAAAATTGCAACCCGATAAGAAAAACTTATCGCTTTGTTAAAAAGACCTAATGGATTCTAAAGTTTATGATTCTTTTAATTCTTACAAAATTCATAAAATTTGGACTGCAAGCAACGAATTCAGAAGACTAAAGAACTCCGGCCGCCGTGTTAAAAAGTGTGTCCAATTGAACTGGGGTAACCCGGCTATAAGGCCCATCTTCCTACCCCAGTGAACAGCAAAAGTATATGGAAAAGTCTCGGCCTCACTTTCCCCTATAGAACTGGAGTTCTTTAGTCTTCGGAATTCGTTGCTGAAAGCTACGAGCCTTTAATAAGGGTTTCGATACTAAAAATGAAAATTATAAGAATTTGATAAGATTTGGACAAAACAGTTTGAGAATATTATTTTTGTAATAATTTTTGTTCTCGATATAAACACCTCTTGTATTAATATTTTTTGTTAGTCAATTACAATAACGAATCAATTACTCAATAATGATGATGGGAATGAAAAAATGTGAAGAAATTAGTTATTTGAAGTTAAAAAACATTCTTACCAAATTTCTTCAGTGTTATCGTTTGTAAAACTAAAAAAATGCATCATAAAACATCAAATGTAGAAAAGTTTGTATTTCGAGTAGAAAATGAAGCGATCGTTTTACTTGTACAAAATATTTATGTCGTATATGAAATTCAACTTATTGTTAGCTATTTTCTCTGAAAATTTAAAATTTTTGAAGAAAAAAAACAGAATCAAAAGAAAAGAAGACGAAATGTATGATAAATATAAAAATGTAACATTGTTAGTAAAATACACAGAATTATATTCAGTATTCTCAATGATGTATTTCTCATTTTCTTGATTGGAATAATGATAACCGTAAATAAATAAAAATTTGACTCACATCTTTTGCGAATAACCATTAAATGCAAATAAAAAGAATTGAACCTAACACAAACAAAGCTGTGAAAAATTTAATTTCTAAGTACGAATATAAAAAAGACGATCATTTTTATGCATTGCATTTTATTATGTGTATTGCTCAAGTGAATGTGCGAACAAAAGAATGCAATCCGCATTGAGCGCGAAGTGTTTCTCGCCCATGATGCAACGGGTTTTTTTTTGTGGCGCGCTCGCGAGTTTCGCGCTTGCGCCTCTCGCGCGCGGCGACACAAAAAACAAAATGGCAGCGGCCAGACGGAAACAAATGAAAGAACGTAGAGATAGAAAAGGAAAGATAAATCGTTCGCAATCTCCCCCGCGTGACTGTGAATAACAAACGTGCGTTTCATATCGTTTCACGTGTCCGCTTGTTTTTATTTTCATCCGTGCTGCGGAAAAAATTTGACGTTCTGGCAGCAATCTGACCGATTCCACGTAGAATCGAAAAAAAAGATAAAGAAATCATAAGAGAGAGGAGACACGAGAACTGTATTTCGCGTGTTACAAAAGTGCGTGAATACGTTCTCGCCCGGTGGAGATTGCGTCGAACGGCGAAGAAGGGACTCGGCCAGGGATGGCGTATAAAATAATAGTAACGTCCCCCGCGCGCGTGTTTCACTACCGTCACGAATGACGAGGGGTTGAAGGGGCTCTCGTGAGTCGTGAGACTCTTCTCGTTTTTTGTGTGCGTCACGCGCGCGTGGTAAGCTTACCAAAACGCTAAACGTGAAAAATAATAAAAATCCCGTGAAAAATTCATGAAAATTATAAATAAACTTTAATAAACAAACGAAAATCGTGTCAGCGTTTATTAAAACAGCATGAGATAGACTGAAACTATCGCGTGTGCTGATTTTTTAGATGTGAATCGAAAAAAATTATAAAAATTCCAAACACAAACTTTCTCAACAAACACCATGATAAATTATTAAATTCGTGATTCGACGTTCATTAAAACGGACTAAAAATTGCCAGTTCGGTAATTTTCTTGTAGACGTTTATATTCTCTTCCCCCCTCCATACGTTCGTTATCCCGAAATCCCTCGCGTCTCTCTCCGCGATAACAAAAACAGAGATCGCGAGAGAGCCGAAAAACTCTCTCCAGGTCAGGATGGTGTGTTTTCGAGAGAGCTGGAAGCCAGTGGCCCGTTTTCGCCGGCTAGCATAGCTCCGGGGCTGCTAGTCTTGCCTCACGAATCGCCTGGACCACAGCATGAAGGAGATGCTTGGAGGGTGCTGCGTGTGTTCTGATGAGAGGGGTTGGACAGAAAATCCGCTTGTATATTGCGATGGACAAGGCTGCACGGTCGCCGTACATCAAGGTATTATTTTTCTTCGTCAATTCGCAATTTCATTTTCGTCGTTTCATTTTTTTCGCGTGCGATATCCAAGGATTCCTCCCCCTCCCGCCTCTTCCGAGGTTGGAAACCTAAAACACGTCTTGTCACGTCTCGTCATTTTTTTACTCAATTTTTTGCTCACCAAAGTTTTTTGTCACGATAGTTTGACAATTGAGCAGATAAACACGAATCCAAGAAGCGCGTGGACGTTTTTTCGGGTTTCGTTGATTAGGTTAGGTTCAACGCAGTTCGTTGATCGTGTGTGCGTGTTTACCTCGGGATTTTCAGGTGTCGATGGCTCGAGGGTTTACGAGAATTCGAGATAAAAGCAATAATAGTCTAATGAAAAAAAAAGGATTTACTTCTTCCAATAAAATTCATAATAATTGTCCATGTTTGACAATTTTTTCAATTTTTGTCGTATTTTATTATTTACCTTTAAAAACAATGCACATTTTTTATGCTTTAATTATTCGAAAAATGTTAAAGCTCAGAGTTGGTCATTGCAAAGAGAACATTTATATTTATTTCTCATTAAATCATAGTGACTTGCTAAAATAAAGCATTGTTTTCATCCTTTCCGTTGAAATCTTTTAGGATTTCCACATTTTACGAGGCTTGTGGAAAACAATAAAAATTCATTGTATCTTTCGATGATAGAAAAAATTTGAGTGTCAGGACCTCATTATTGGAAAATGATCATATTTTTTGTAAAATAAAATTTGTTTTGATTTCTTTCTAATTTTAATTTCAATTTATAGCCTGTTATGGAATTGTTACGGTACCCACTGGACCTTGGTATTGCAGAAAATGCGAGTCACAAGAAAGAAGTGCGCGTGTGGTGAGTCAAATTTAATATTTTTCTTCATGTTATTAAATATATAAAAAAATGTTGTATACGCGATGCTATGCTTAATTTCTTTATATATATACTGTATTAATTTCTATAAGAGATTAGAGATTACTTTTGATAACATAGTAATCGTGTCGTTGTAATGCGTAATGTTGGAACAGCGCTGTGAGTTATGTCCGAGTCGGGATGGAGCCCTCAAGAGAACGGACCAGGCAGGATGGGCCCACGTTGTGTGTGCTCTGTACATCCCGGAGGTCCGCTTTGGCAATGTCACGACCATGGAACCAATTATTCTGCAGCTCATACCAGCAGAAAGGTTTAGCAAAGTAAGAAATTTCATTCTTGCTAAAGAAGATTTAAAAATTTCCAATCCAAACTGTTAGAGATATTTATAAAACCGATATTACGTTTGTGCTAAATTCTTTCAGACATGCTACATATGTGAGGAGCAGGGTAGAGGAAGTCGTGCAAATGTTGGAGCCTGCATGCAATGCAACAAAACTGGTTGCAGGCAACAATTTCATGTTACGTGCGCGCAAGCACTGGGCTTGTTGTGCGAAGAAGCTGGCAATTATCTCGATAACGTAAAATATTGTGGATACTGTCAGCACCATTATTCGAAGTTGGTAAGTACTGAAATTAAAGAAAAATTTTGATATGAATTTATTTGAATATCTGTTGAAATTTTCTTTCTTTTTTTCTAGAAAAAAGGTGGCAATGTAAAGACGATACCACCGTACAAACCGATTCCTGCAGACAACGGTTCGTCGGACTCGTCGCCGGAGAAAGAAGCGGAAGCGCCGCAGAAAACGAGTACGACGACGTCAACGAGTTCAACGACGACAACGACAACCTCGTCTACAGGATCGTCGGTGACGAACAAGAGGAAAGGTTCGAGCTCGAAATCGACGACGTCGAGCTCGAAGAACAAATCCAACGTAAGCCCGAGTCTCGAGGTCAACGGGATCCTCGACGAGAAAAGCGCGAGCGGTCGTAACACGCCCAAGGACGCGCAATCGGTGACCGGAGGAGGATCGAGCAAGTTTACAAGCTCGAATTTCGTGGAGACGATTGTAACGCAATCGGAGAGCGTTTTCGGTAATGAACAGAGCGGAATAACCGCGCCATCCGGCTCGCTCGTACCGCCGACGAGTCTCAAATCGACCTCGTCTTCCTCCTCGAGCACGAATCTGAGTCACAAGATCGGTAATCAGACGAAATCTGGCAACTCGAGCGCATCCAACAAGTCGTCGAGTCACACGGGAAAAAAGAGGAAAACCGGAGCTCGAACTCCCACGGTTATCGGCAACGATAATTCAAATCATTCAGCAAGCTCCGAAGCTAGTGGATCTGTCATCTCCGTTGGTTCAATAGTGCAGCAGGCTGTTACTGTCAACAGCGTACAGCCTACTGTGACCGAAGCTACGAGTCTCAGTACCACTACGGAACCGGAAAAAATAAAAAAGGTACGTTCAAGTATTCTGTCAAACCTGAAAACAGAGAGTAAATGACCGTTTTTTTCGCTGCAAATTTGTATTTAAGGTGATGTTTAAGTGTTCTGTATCGTGTAAAATCGAACTTTGCTATTTTCTCTGAAAGTAAACAATTTTTGAAGAAAAAAAAGAACCACTTTCTCTTCCCATCAAAAATATCAAAAATCTCTGAGAAAATAGCAAATCCCTCTTGCACTCGTGTGAATTAAACATCACCTTAAAAAAATGAATTTCTATTGGAAAAATCATCGCTTCGTGTTTATTATTTGCGTTTCGTAAACAAGTATAATAATAAATTTCGTTTTTCAGCTCAAAGTAGAAAGTCCTCCAGTACCTGTTCAAAGCAGCACTTTGAGTGCTCCGATTACAACTGAAGCGACGACGACGCCGGTGATAATGTCGGCAACGCAGTCCCAGAATGCCGTCGTGCATCAATCCTCACCGACGACGACGACGTCGAATAGCATCGTCGTATCCGTGCCGCTTACCGTAGCTTCGTTACCACCCTCTGTTCAGAGCGTGGTCACGAGCGCGCCCACACTTTATCAACAACTTCAACAGAGTATGATTACGACCGCGGCGATGAGCGAACCCAGGACCAGCACCATATCGAATCACGAAAGATTTCCAGTTGAAGACGCCCCTGCAAAAAGATCAAGGTAAGATTTATTTTAATTTTTAAATAGAATTGATTCACGATTTCTTTATATACTTGCAATATCAGTTTCGATATTTCCAATAAAATAATTTCACCAAGTATCAAAGCATTTCGTCGATTCAAAGTGTTGATGGTCACAAATGCAGGATTCATCTTTTAACTCTTAATTATTTATACATAACAAGTCAATTTTTTTACTAATACAAAAATATATCTTCATTACATAAAAAATATTTATTTGCGATAGAAACTCATATATTTTTGATACGAATTGGCATCTGAACAGAAAGGATTAACATATCTCACAAAAATTTAATTATTATTTTGATAAGATCGTATTTTTGATATTTTAACACATCGCGATAACTTGACGATTGAAAATATTTTGCGATAAAACATTTCGCCTTTTTTTAAACTAGAGTATTAACGTTGTTTATCCGTGCCAATCGTGAAATAAATATGAAGGAATTATTATATCAAACGTCTTTTGGACCGGACAGTGAATCCTTTTATTATAATTACCGAGAAAATTTTTAAATTCATTGGAAAGTAAAATGCTAAAATTTAATTGGCAACAAATATATAACAATAATCTCAAATATATATTGTTGATGTCATGATTCGTAAATACGAAGAAATACATAGGCGTCACTTGTATCGTATTCATAACTCGTCAAAGCGTTCTAGAATGCACTTTGCTGTAACCCACGCGGTCGAGTGCAGTTTCGAGAACATGCATACGAGTGTCTCGCCGAGCTATCCAGAGTGCACTGTGCTATGGGTTCAAAATGGCCGCCGTGGGGGGTAAACAAGCAGGTTGCTCTAACCTCTCAGTCGGTGCATAATCGTCTCTGTAAAATAATTTCCCTTTGTGAATTAACAGTGATCAGTGTTGGAAAAAAATCGTCGGTAATCATCCATCGATCGATCGGACAATTAAAAAATCGAGAAAAACGATCCTCAGAATATTTGCTCATTCAACTTTTTTAACGCTAGACTCGGTGAGGGTGTGAGCGAGAGAGACAGCGAGAGAAAAAAAATGGAGTGTTTATAACAGTAAGCGGTTTGCTTGTGTATTGAGCACAACAGTTCACTCGAGGTCATTTTCAACTTTTCTCAATTCTTTTTTTACGATTAATCGCTCCTCCCCCGCAGGTTCGAACATTCGCGTTCACCATCGAAATTCGTTCATGCACTTTTCGATCCTTTTCCTTTATCAAACGACGCCGTTTGTCGATGTTAAATTAGTACTCGATTTTGAGGTTATGTTTGTTTTTTTAACCCGTGTTACTCGGGAAGTGTCTGAAGCATTTTAAATATTTTTTCGTATTGCTCGGATATTAGATTTGTTTAATTTAATTCTTATTTTTCTTCGTGGCGTGTTATCCGAAGATCAAATTAAGTTACTTCAAACTACGAATTTTGAAGATTTTTTGATATAATCCTGAAATTAAAGGTTTTTCAATATTTGAAAAGTATTTAAATTATTTTATGCTACTGACATAATAAAAGTTTTTCTATGTACTTCTTTTTTACAGGTTTAAAATGAAAATACACTTTGCACAAATTCGAAAAAGAGCAAAATTTTATGATTACGCAGAATAATTTCATTTTGTTGACTCAAAAAGGGCTCAATGCACTTCTTTTTCATTTGTGAAAGACCTAAGAAGAAAAAGAAGAGTCAATTTCTTTCTTTGAATTTTTAGGTCTCAATCTACAGACAAGCAGGAAAGAACTCGGAAGCCGAAGCGTGGTTCGACGTCAAACAGTCAACCGGCCACGGCAAGCGCTATAGTGCCGGTGTCAAGCACAGCTACGTCAAATTCAAACAGTACAGTAGTCACGACGTCGAAACGAGCGAGTAGAACGAGCCGTCAAACGCCATCGCCATCTGTCACGGTGGCCCCGGTGGTGCCCACAATAATTCAGGGTCCCACGCTGGGTACTGGTCATTTCAGCAGTGTGGGCTCCGGTTCCAGCGGCACCATGGGGCCCGTAGTCAAAGATTCACCACCGAGCAGCCCTGGCTCCGAGAGCATGAGCAGCACCGGCCCAGGAAGAAGGAAGCGCAAAAGCACGAATGCTGCTGCACCTGTCACTCCGAGTCCTTCTGCTCCGAGTACACCTACTGCACTGGCAAATAATACTAAGGAGGAAAAAGATGTAAAATTGTAAGTTTTCGTTTTGGTTCCACAAAAAAGAAGTTTTTAGTCTCAGTTTTTTTGTCTCAGTAATTTTGAGTTTCAATCAAGTATATAGTTGCATAAGAGGGTGATTGTAATTAACGTGTTGAAAGATAATTAACCATTTTTTCCATTTTCTTTATTTTTAGATTCCAAAATGGCGTAAGCGCGCCTCACATGCTTGGTAATCAGTTGAATCCAACGTCGACGATGGCACAAAAAATGTCGGATACGCTGTCCCAAGAAATGGAGGCGCATTCGATTTTTACTGAAGCTAGTAATTCTACAACCAATTTGGTTGGACCTCAACTTCACAGTCGTGTCATCGCTTCGGTAAGTTCTGCTTTAAATTCATAAAAAGCATTGATCATCTTTTATCTTTTCACACCTTCTAAAAAACTTGACCAGCGAAGATTGCTAATTATATTTTTTTCCAATATATTTCATGAATCTTTTTTCTAAATTTATTACTTTTATCAGATACGATCGAATCAGACGGCAACACCCACAGCATCGTTTTCCTCGGTATTTTCGACGAACAGTAATACGAGCACAGCAGCTGGTGCTCTAGGTGGTGGTGCTATTCCACAAACTCTGGATCAACTTCTCGAGAGGCAATGGGAACAAGGCAGCCAATTTCTCATGGAACAAGCTCAGCACTTTGACAGTGAGTGTACGGCAAGAAAAAACAGCTTACGATCGCATGCGCTTTTAAGGTGATATTGAACTCCACGAGTACACGAGAGACGAATGCGAAATAGATTCATAATTTTTTCAAAGATTTTTAATATTAAAAAAAACAAGAGTTTCACGTTAATCTGTGTTGAGAGGAGAACGTGCAACAGTTGAGAGACAATTCTCTTTTCATCAGAAAAAAGAAACGCTTGTTTTTTTAAAATATTCAGCATCTTCTGAAGAAGTGAATATTTTTTACGTCTCTCAAACTCGTGAAGCTTGACAATCACTTTAAATTTTGGGCTTCGGGTTCAGGTATTGATTATTTCTCATTTAATCTTACTTGCGTCAGTAATCAACACTTTTTTCTGCTTGTAATAAAAAAAGATTTTTTTAAACTCATTTATCTACATTTTATGTGTTTTACATTTCTTTTGCTTTAATATTTTATCATAGTCTTAAAATTTTTAACTGCAGCCAGCTTCATGCGAAAATTGAAATGATATAAAATAAAAAATGATAAAGAAGGAAAAGATGAATCGATTGCACGATTTTACAAAATTTTATTTTCATTTGCAGTCGCGTCACTTCTTTCGTGTTTACATCAACTGAGAGCCGAAAACTTGCGACTCGAAGAACATGTCAACAGTCTGTTGCAAAGGCGAGATCATTTGCTCGCTGTCAATGCCAGGCTAGCAATTCCCCTTACTTCTCAACCGAGCACACATCAAGGTAAATGTTTTATGTCAGTAAAGTTAGTTGAAGCCTTTCAGTGGAAATACAGTGAAACCTGGATAAGTGGAATCTCAAGGGACCAGATTTTTTGTCCCACTTATAGAGGTTCCCGGATATCCAGGTTTAGAAAAGCAAGTGTCTCACTTACAGAGGGTCCCATTAATTGTAGTTGAAACAAAATTTATCCCAGTTATAGAGGTGTCATTATAAAACAAAATTCATGATTATTTTTAAAAAATGTGTATATCTGAGTTTCGGTACAAGTTTTTAGACTCTCGATTACATTGTCTCTCTCCCAGAACATTATTCACAAAATGAAATTAGCGAGTGTTTTTTTTTAATTTTCTGAATGTGTTTATGAGTTTTCTGAAGATATTTACTGAGTAATACAACATTGAGAATGCATTTTTTTCGATATACGATTTATAGACATGCAATATTTTTTTTCTGGTGTCCCAGCTTTAAAGGTAACCAATCTTAGCTGTTCGAGTAACAGAGGTCAATATAGACAAAAATCAAAAAATGAAATTCCACTTATAGAGGTTTTGCAGTCCCACTAATAGAGGTTTTTCGGTTCGAAGGTGCCGAGACCTGAGTATGAGTTTCAGTTATAGAGGTTTCCCATTTATCCAAGTCCCACTTATCCAGGTTTCACTGTATATCATTAGCAGTATCAGATTATGGATTTCTGATCGATATTACAATTCGTCTTTCAACAACAGTCTTACAATGCTTGAATCTGATATATGTTGTCAGTAATATAATTCTTACATGATATTGATAAAATACCTCACCGACGATCGTAAAAATCATTTGTAAGACGAAACTCAATCCATATAAAATATCGATTTGTCGAGTTCAACAATTAACAGGCTTAACTTGCTCATAACATTGCATTTTTTTAGTAAACAATATACATCCATCGGTAAATCCATCGCATCCTAACATCCAGCATCCCGAGGGTGCACAGACGAGTGGCCCGGCTCCAATGTCACGAGTTAATCGTGAATCGCGAGTAAACAACACTTATATGCCTCACTCGAGTTCTGGCGGCCATTCAACGCCATTGGAAAATGGTCTTCCACCCGATCCGTCACCTCCGGCTGCTGCTTCGTTGTCACAATATCAACAGCATCGAGGACCGCTTGTTCCACCCCAGCAAAGTCCCACGATTAGGTAATATTTAATTTCTAAGAAGAACAAAGAGACGATTGCATTTTTTTCACTTTTTCTAATTTTCATTCTTATTTCATCCGTCTGTATATTTTTTCATTCGATCATTATTAACTTATTCTTAGGTGAATTCATATGTTTTCATAATTTTGTATTCACGTTTATAGTTTCTACGTTCATGATTTCATCTATTTCGATTTTTTTATCTTTTAAGGCATAGTCCAGCGGGCAGTGGTTATCATCAGAATCAACCGAGCAATATTGTTGCCCCTGCGAACGCAACGAATACCGGAGTTGTGAGGAATGCGTCAGTAACTCCAGATCCACTGCGAGGTGTTCCAAGGTAAGAAAGACAAGATTCAAAAATTTTTTGAAATATTTTATCTTGACAATTTCTAAATAGTAGACAAACATAAAGAAAATTTCATTATCCTTAATTGTCATAACTAACGTAACTGTTGTTACGTTTAATTCGATTAAATTATCGAAATCCTATGTTTTTGACTTGAAAATTATCAAGAAATGAGAATCTTGTGATTTCGTCTATTTAGACGTGATAAAATTAAATTTTTGCACGCACAGTGTGGATTAGAAGATTTTCTTTAGCTGCGAGATACTTTTTTATTTTAGCAAAATCCGATAAAAAATATTCTCGACTTTTCCTTTCGACTCCCAGTTGGACTTACATTCATTTTGGATTTTTTCGTATTCCTCGTACTAGAATATTTCTCCTCACTCTTCGCCTCCATCCCAAGCCTAAAATTTAGTGTAGAATTAAATAAAAGGTTAAGTTGATGAAAAAGTAATAAATGATTACCAGATCAGTGCCACAATCATCGAGCAGTTTCATGCCATCGATGTATCAGCCTGCGATGTCCAGTCTTACCAGTAATCAAGTAGGCAGCATACACAATCTTCATTCGCACGGGCCATCGCCGACGAGCCACGGGCCTCCGGGCAAGCCGAGCTGAAGTTAGACGAGGCCTCCAAAAGGCCGACGTCGTGCCTCATGTGAGAAGATCGTCAAATCCGAGTTTTCCTCGAAGGAAAGTCAGCAACGATCATTTCTCCTCACAGTAAAGGAAAACGAGCGAAGGAATCGCGACGAGACACTCGCGAACAGACTTTCCTCTCTCGCTTGTACTTCGTCATAGCATTTTGTATCGATCTCGAATTTTCGAAATCCTCTTTACGCATCGCCCTGAATCGCCTCGTGATAAAACATCTATCTTGAATTTTTCCATTTAAAATTCATCTCTAATGATTAACATTTTGTTAAATTGCTTTTCATTCGGTTGAGAAAAAAATCGAATAACAAAAATAATACATTTTATTGCTTATTCGATTTTTTTTTTCAAAACGAAACATTTACGTTCCATCCAAAAATTATCGTCTCGAATTTGAGAAAATTAGACTAAATTTAAGCACTCTTGCTTATTCGAAAAATTGTTCAAAAAATTACGTTCCTTTACATTTAGAGATTAGCCCAGAAACTGCCATAGATTTGTACGAATGCGCGGGAAACCTTTTTTTACAATTATACAAAATTTGATCACGTATGTGCACGTTGCGAAATAATAATTGGTAAGAGAGGACGAAAGAATTAAAAAATATGTATATGGCCAGTTTAGCGTAGGGTATTTAATTCAAAAACGTAATTACATTCTTACACATAAAAAAAGATTCAACCCGTTGTTAGGGAGAATTTTAGAAATTAACGAGAGACGATCGAGATCGAGCGACTCGACACTTCGTCATGCAAAGGCTGAATCAGATTTATGATAAGGAATAAGAATAGCCATTTTTTCAATGCTACCACCGAGACTTTTATTTATGCTGCGAAAAAAAAAATAATGCAAAGTTGGTCGAAACGTCGACGAGTCATCGATACGATTTCAATTTCTCAACGCGATATGACGAACTAGTGGGAAGACTCGACGAATGATTTTCGCTCTTTCCTACGAATTTTGACAATCCAAGCGTCAGAGTCACGCGCAAAATACAGGAGACTTTCGAGAGTTGTACAAACACAGTGGAATAGAAAGAAAATCCGAGGAGGAAATAGTTTAGAAGTTAAGGTGACTTATCGCGACGGATAGCAATAATATTATAGGTGTACATTATAAAATTCATACGATTAATGTCTGTTGGTTGACATTGGTGTGTCAGACTCGAAACGAAGATAAACGTCATAAACCTTATTTGGTTTTTGAAAATTTCAAAACTATTTCATTTCTATTAAAATTATGACCGGAGCGTGAAATATTTTAAGCCCGTTGAAAAGGATTTTTTTGTAAATGAATACAAAATTTATTTTTCTGCATTTTGCAGAAAAAAATCCGCATAAATTATATAAAAAATATGTAAAGAAACTTCAATGATAATTTCTCGCAAAATTGGTCACAAAAAATCGTAGTATGAAATGCACCATGCTATTTTTTTTAAATTTTGACTAATTATAACAAATGAGTCGACACATCCGATCTGACACACAATTTCCAACTTTTCAGTCACAATTGTACAGTCAAACAGGGCCGGAAAAAACCTATTTCAGAGTTGGCTTTGATTACATTGTACATTTAATCGTAATTACGAACACTGCCTTCCACGAATGAGAGCTGTGAAGTAGGTTTCAGATTAGTTCACGATCGTGACCGCTGTAACTATATATTAAGGAAACGTCTTTTACGTTATTTTTTTCTAGCTCATTAATTTGATTTTTTTCATATTTTTGTTTATTTTTTTTCATGTTCACTCGAATTTTCGCACATCGACTTTTCTATAACATCTTAGATACGAGAATTTCTCAATATCATTTTTCTTTCCTTTCAATTTGAAATTTGTCACGAGACAAATGATTTTTTTGGTTTTCAGTACGTTGTTATATCTTTGTTTTTAATTTTTTAGTGAATTATTAGAAAGTTTTCCGTATCGTAAGTTAGCATAATTATTTTTCTCTTCGATTCCAGTTTTGGTAACTTTGAAAAACTGACCTCGATCAATTATCGCCAGTGATACGAATTCGCTTTTATCAAAAAGTGCGCATGCCTTCGAAAATCATACGTTAACTAAAGCTGCGAAAAAAATCCTCGTGCATACATAACATGAACAAAATTTTCACATAATTTTTTTTCGTAATTTGAAAATATTTTTCAATGATAATTATGTTCATTAAATGTATAGTGATAAATTATTCGACAACAAATTTTCGATGAAATCTTCGAAACAAATTTGCCAAAGACTGCAACAATTCGTTTCAATTTTTTTTCTTCATTGGCATTGAAGTTCGAATTGGACGAAATTTACGTACGAGGAAAAAAAGCGAGCTACAATTTCGAATACGTATCGGCGTAGTTAAGAAAATAGAAAGAAACGTTTTTTAGACGAAAAGTGAATGGAATTTTTTTTCGATGAAAAAAGATTAATAAATGTTTTTTTTAGACCGATGTAGTTCGTCCGATAAGAAACTTAGATCAATCGTCGAGATAAGGTCCGATTTTTTGGAATTCCGAAGAACTAGCGATTTTTGTTTCGCATAGGCAAAGAAAAGTAAGATTTAGCCTTGACGACGTTGTGAAAAATAAGTAAGCGAAATTTGTAGCGTTTTTGTATATCGATAGAACTTTCGTACGAATGTATCGTGGAACGTGTAATGGAATTTTTGTAACACCAAACCTACCGAATAGTCGGTCATCACTCAGGGAATTTGGCTTGACAGACCTCTTTAATATTTCGAAAAAAATTTGATGTCGAACCTGGAAGTGAAAATTATGGAAGAATTTTAATAATTGGAGTGATGACGTGATTTTTATAAAATTACCACTTTAAGATGCTAGTTTAAAAATGTAGTAAAAATTCGGTAGTGATTACGGAGCTCAATATTGAAGAACAATGATGAATGAATTATTAAATTTGTTTTACGAAAATCAAATAATATCAGTCATTATTTTATGTTTGCTTTTTTTTATTTTTCTAGTAACGCGCATACTGGCGAGAATTCGTGACAAAATGTACACTGAGTTAAGAACATTTTAATAATATTATTTAATTTCCATGTAAATCTGAGAAACCAGTTTCTGAAAAACGATTTTTTTCATACGAAAAATCGAGTCGTGGCTTTTATCATGGATTGAATTTCAAATCAGCTGTTTTTAAATTCCTGTTTAATTTTTCATAATATTAAAAAAGTAATCAAGACTTTTTACTTTTTTTAAACTGGGATTATATACAATCGAAATATTTCCATCATTTTCACTTTCGTGTTAAATATCTCGGAACTGGACGTACTAGAACGAAAGAGAAGAACAATTTTCACAATCGGGTAAAAAACAGATCATTGAAGAAAGAATTAATAAAAATATTAGAGTAAACTATTTTGCTCTGAAAAATGATAAAAAGAAAAACAAAATTCGATAAGATTCAAATATTCGAATAAATACAAATTTGATAAAATAAAAATATTTTATAATAAAAAAATTTAATAGTTTGAACTTTGTCGATTGTGAACTTTTTTCTCTTTCGCTCTGGAAATAGACGAGGAAGAAATGCGAACGACGATTGTCAATTGTTTTATAAATTTTTAACAATACCGAATCGACGTTCAATTTTTCTCCGAATGAAGGTATTTTTTCGATAAACGTAACACGATTTTTAAAAAGTCTTAGAAAATTCGGAAAGTGACTCGAGCGTAGAAGGTTTGGGGCGTAAATATTCCTAAAATAATAAAAAAATTAATAACTAAATAAATGAAAAAGGAAACATAAAAAGGAGAAAATTTAGAAGAGCGAGAATATTTTTGCACTGCTGATTTGTGCCAAATTTTTTTTACGAAGCCCATTGAAGTAAAGAGGTAAAAAAAAGTAAAATACGATCCCATACTCGTATCAGATTATCCAATTTTACGAGAGACTATCGTAATGAATTTCAAATTTTATATCATGAAATTTTGATGATAAACGACACGTAAAGTTTTTTCGTTTTCTCATCCCTCGCTCTCGCCCCATTTATTCTTCAAAAATGTCTAATCCGCTCGTGTACTGTTTAAGTAAAAGAATGGATAAAAATGTTCAACCGCGTATTCCCATTTTATATATCATATTTCGGATGTACGAAAAATATTTCGTAGCATTCGCAACCATTCGAGAATAAAGAATAAGAAAAATAATTTTTCAATCGAAAAAAAACAAATTGTAATATTTAAAAAAAAATTCTTGTTTTTTAAATATTTGATTTTCCCAATATGTTGATCTCAAAAAATGAAAAGTACGGAATAAAAAAAATTCGAATCCTCAACTCAATTCGATGAAACTTAAATTACCAGGTGGGATTCAATAGTAATATTTGATAGTGAAAAATTATCGTTTGGAAAATGTGAATTTTTTATTCTCGATTGACGTCAATTATCTCGAACGATTACACGTGAAGAATATTCACAGCCCAGTTTCACTTCATCGGAAAATCATGGAAACACAGATCGATACAGGCATTGTAAAAAAATCAAGCGATGAAATTGAAATGTACGAAGTGAAGAGAAAAAAAAACGTGGACGTTCGATCGTATCACACTCTGAATAAGTATCGCTAGTTTATTTTATACGTGTATAAAAAAAGGAAAAATGAAGAGAAAAACGAATTTGTATTGTGTAGAAGAGTCGATGAGACGATTCGAGGCTCGTCAGTGGTGTCGCATTTCTTCGTTGATTTTTTATCGAAAAAGTAACGATTTAAAAAATAACATTTCGAAAAAAAAAATTAAAAATTTTGTGAAAAATTTCAAGTGATAAAGTTCAAATTTTGAAAAATAAAAAAAGTACACTTTTTCGGTAATATTCGACACTTCTGTCACTGAAATGCGATCCACTGTTACGACACATTTTGTAATGTAATTGTGCATAAATGGAAGCATGTAATAAAAAGGAAAGAGCGGTCGAAGATGATAAGAACTTATTACGAAACTAGGATTAGTTCACTCATGTTCCTATCGATAAATCCAATTTTTAATATTTCAGCTGTATTATCTTTTTTCAAGTCAAGAGTTGACAGGTGAAATTTTTTTACTGTCATAAAATAAAAATCTTCCACATTTTCCGTTTTTATATTAAAAAATTTGTGTAAAACGTGCACATGACGAGGAACGCGAGTTGGGAGTCTTCGAAGCATCCTCGAGGAAAAGATTTTTTCATTTTTTGATATCATTAAAAAACGAGCTAATATTCAGAAGGGCGTATCTCCATTTGTAGGTGGGTCACGGAGATCACAGGGGGTGAATCTTACTCTGCAAGAGATCTCCCTCTGAATGGTGGATCGCAAATTATGCCTAATCAATTCTCATTTCATCTCAATTTGATTAAGCGTAACCGAGAGCTGATAATATTTGTTAAAATATACTCCAAGGGCGATTTTAAATTTCTTCGTTAGTAATTCAAAAAATTCAAAGTGTTCCACTTCATTTGACTCTCACTGTACGTGCATATGACATCAAAGAACGTTTCTGCAAATTTTCTGTGAAATCTGATAGGACAATAGTGATGATAGGACTTGGAAGATATTTAGGATCTCAAAAGTTCAAATATTCTCTTTTTCCTTCATAAAAACTTCGAAGAATTTGAAATCGCGTGAGAGACGTTATTCTTTGAGACTCTTCAAG
This sequence comes from Cremastinae sp. B BG-2022a, assembly GCA_030522605.1. Classification (NCBI taxonomy): domain Eukaryota; kingdom Metazoa; phylum Arthropoda; class Insecta; order Hymenoptera; family Ichneumonidae; species Cremastinae sp. B BG-2022a. Next base: position 14,575 of record JAPYYX010001109.1, on the reverse strand, counting down.
TTTGACTTCGGAACGCAAAAAGGAAAGGAAAGAAATGCGAAAAAGTTAAGAGTGGATGGAAGAGGCTCGAAGTTTGACCCATCGCTACGACAATCGTGAGAATCGTGACACCTGCGACCTCGTCCGTATAACCATGACAAATCGATACACGCTTTAATATTGCACAAACTCAGAAATAGTGCTCGCTCTTTCATTTTTACGGTATTCAAACAAGCTTCGTGACTTTTTTATCGTAAAAATTCAACTCTTTTTATCGTATCTACTTTTATGAATTCAGATTCGTCTTTCGGACGTTTTTAGACAAAGAAAATAGTTCTGTCATAAAACGAAAAAAAATAGAAACCCAGCAGATGCACTTTGGAACATTTACAGAATTTCAACGTAACTTTTACATCACAAGTAACATCGACAGAATTTTTTTTGTATTCATATAATGTCGGGTATTTGATAATTATTATTAGTAATTCTTCTTTAATTTGTAATCAAAAGAAACAAGTTGCCTCGACAACGAAATAATATTTTAAAAAGAGTTAGTTGCTGTCAAGATGTCAAAAAATAAACACGAATTTTTTCCTTTTTTTTAAATGGAATCTCTTGAATGTTTTTCCTGCATATACTTATAATAACAAAATTTATAAAATTAAAAATATGAATGTTTAGTATATTTTAGCTCTTCCTTCATTTAAAGATATAAACTATACAATTTTTCAAAATTTTTCTTTAGTAGTGTGGAATATGAAAAAAAAACCAAAAAAATGGTTATCACTCGTTTTATCAAAGTACAAAAAAAAGTAATTCAATTCAGAGACTAACGGTTTTGCGATAGTGATATATTTTTAGGCCGAGTTTTAAAATCTTTGCGATTAAAAATCCACATGGAAAGGATCTCATTGTCACTGGAATTGTAGAGGCGAGTTCGTCCTCGACGCTCGATTTAAAATATGAGCTAATAGGATTTGAAAACGGGGGATCGAGGATCTCGTCGTAGGTTTCATGCTGGATTTAACTTCAAGGCTTTTCATTCACATTGAGACCGGGAATGGATTAGCTCGATCGTAAGAACGAATTTTATCGCGAAATTTCAATCTCGCTTAAACTCTCACCTTTCATCAAATTTTATTTTAAATTGCAAATCAAAAGATCTAACGACTATTAGATTTTATATCAGCAGGATCGCTTCTTTATTTTCAAAAATATTGCTGACGTTTAATTATTATTTTAACTTCAAAACATTTAAAATGTATTCCAATCATGAAAATCGATTTAAAAACTTTATTTTTTAATTTAAATAAATTTTAAAAGATTTCAATATTATACGAATCCTTTATCATTTGCATGATACGAAATTAATTTTTATTGTTAAGAAAGTTTATTTAATTTTTTTATTTTTAAAATTGATATTACTAAATTAATTGTTTCCTAAGGTCATCAGCACAGGTTCTTTGGTCGACAGACACAATTTCCTGCATTCTGCACTGTTTTTTTTTCCGATCCATCTTTTCTATAGACTCAAAGTGCACATTGTCCGAGCGCACGTGGGGTGATGTACGAGAAGTTCACCCCAATCGGATAATTGCGATATAATAGAGACCACGAATTTTGGATGGCTTTGACAGTGCGCGCGGTTGCAAAAACGCCAAAGCGACAGATTTCCATTGGGATATAGATTTCTCTCGCATAGGGTTGCCTCCAGAACCCTGGAGTGCAGCTGTCCAGGTATTTGCCCCAGTTCGATCTTCTCTCTTCCTCGCCATTTGTCTCTCTCTCTCTCTCTCTCTCTCTCTCTCTCTTTCTATCTCTTTTTTCCAAAGGGCCTTAAGTGCGATGAAAGTGCTGGGGGTGAGATTCCTCGATGCTCTCTTCATGCCCTATCTTGCCCAAGCGTCCGAGCAAAGGTTATCTCACACCAAAACTATTTAAATTATCAAAAACAATTGAAGTTCAATAAAAAAATTTTTTATTAATATTTGAATTCATTTTTGGTTGCAGTTTCCCTTTTATTTGTAAAGTATCATGTCAATTAATTTTTATTTTAAAGTATTCTGAAAAGGTAAATTTTATACAAATTGATTGAATGTACTCATAGATCACTCGACCTTTTTAAAATAAGCAATAATTTTATTAATTGAATACGTAAATTTAAAAATGTTTTTTAGTGGTAGTTGCTTGATCTAACGTATGGTATGAACAAATCATATACAAATGTTGTACATGTTCCAATATAAATTTGAGAATGCATCGAGTCCTTCAACTCAATTTGAATTAATTTTTTAAATTTATCCAAATTCTTTTTGAGTTTATTTTTCACAAAATTTGTGAAAGATCCTTTATCAATTTGTGACAAGAAACGAATATCCAAAGACCCCAAACATTACATAGTATACAGCATTACAGTGTAATACGTAACTCTTGCTGAAAAAAATCGTCCCCAATTCGCGTACGGTGGATCTCGAATTAATACTTTATTTGTCGTCACTCCAGCTGCGAGGATCAACACAAGTGCGACCCTTGTTCCTGCCCCCCAAATCGAGGGGAAAACGGGAGTGAAAATGAACTCGAAAAAAGGGCGAAAGTCCAAGAGAGAGATGATGACATTTTGATGAATCGAAGCCCTTATGTATTTTTTTTCGATTACCCGCAAGATTTTTTATATTTCATTTTTATTTCGATATTATTATTTTTTTCGATACCGATGTCCCCTCGATCGCTTTCTATATCGAGTCCATCATGGCTCGCTAATTTTCACGCCAAACTTCGTGCTTGAGCTGTGATGTCAGAGGCGTTTAAGCTCAATTCCATGCTCCCTGAATCTTCACACCTTCCCCTTAGTATTTGCATATCCTGCAAAAAGAAAAAAAACGATAAAAATGCTAAAAAAGATTTTAGAAAAAAATCAGCAACATAAATTCATTAGTAAATTGCTTAAAACTTTCTTTACATTTCTTTTAACTGTAACATTTAACTTCAAATTGAATTGAATTTTGAATGTTGATTGAAAATAAAAATTTAAATTTAAATCGAAGAATTTAAATCGAATTTAACTTAAATTATTATTTTCATATCGATGATATTTCAAACGCTTTTTTCTTATCATTAATTTGAAGTCGTGATAAATAACGTCTTTTTCATATCGATGAAGGCTGTTTGATGTGCTATTATCGTTGAAAATCGAAAAAAAGGGAAAACACAGCTGGCAGACCCCCCCGAATGGACGTCGTCCTCAATCACCTGGTCGTCCACATTTACGCTCGTTGGAATCCCCTTTGATGTGGTGACGATCGAGCGTGCCCGAACGTTTCATCCGATTTTTATCTTTATTGAGCTCAACACTGCCTTCACGTTGAAATCACCTGCAGACTGAAGCTCCAATAATTTTTTTTAACGAGGATGCTTCACAATGATTTGCATACACTCAGCAATTAATATTAAAAATTACAAAAATTAAAATATTTTAAAAATTTTGTCATCCATTAAAAAAAATCATTTACTTTTTTCATTCAATATTCAATTTCATAATTAAATTAATATACAGTCAATTTTAAATTAACTCGATCTTGTTCAGGGACTCCCAAAATCACTGCCAAAATCTTTATTATTTTTTTCCTCATCACGGACTAACGGGAGGAAAATTAGGAAGCAAAGATATATAAGAGAAATGGGTTCGAAATTCTCTGTAGTACAGTATGTAAGTACAGAAAAAAGGAGAAAGCTATCAGCTGTGAAAACAGACGTGTTTATAGACACGAGAACACAATGAGGTGTAATTGAATCCATATTCGTGACGGGGAGATCGTTTCGTACCCTTTGCCCGCTTCGAACGTTCCACTCCGACGGTCTGACCCGAGAGTCACCCCTCGAGAGCCCCAAGCGAGTCTCGATGCACTCGAAGCATCCCTGTGTTCGAGCCGAGACGATTTGTGGGCAATTAGGAATCGTTCCGACAAGAAAAAAGGGGACGCGTGTATCGCTTTCTCATATTCGGGGGAAAATTTCATCCAAGAAAATTCGGAAAAGATGTTTTTTTTTCAAAATGGTGGACCTGTTATGTTTGCATTGGTTTTTTTCAGTCGATTTCGTATGGTTTTAGAAATTTTAAAATCCTAAAGAAGATTTCAAAGATTTTAAAAACCTTTTGACCCATTTAAAGTTTTTGTGCCCTGAGTATTTTTTGTTTTTTATCAGTATTAAATATTAGAGACGAGGGAGGTTTTTAAATACGAGGAAATTGAGGTTTTTGTAAAGGTTTTTCGGTCTCCTTTGGTACAGTTTTTGGAAGTTTTTGAATCTTCTCAGAAGAGATTTCGAAGATTTTGAAATCCTTACAAGTTACCAAACGATATTTTAAGCTCAATGGTTTTTAATTTTGAATTGAATTCGTACTAAAAATGTAGAAATGCCTTTTTAGGTGACGAAAGAATTTAATGTAAAAAATTTTTATGAAAACCTAAAAAGTGCGTTTCATCAAATTTTTATGTTGGTCTTAATCTGAAAAACCATTTTCTAAATCGAAATACTATTTTGAATCGTGGTAGAAGCATTCTTAACCGTCTACCAACATTGCATGAAATCTGTTTTTACGGTTTTCAAAAACATTACGCTTGTTTCTCTCCCTTTTGTTTTTATCACTATAAAATCATGATTGTTTTCATTTCAAGATAAAAGTAATAAAATTTCGGGTCTTCCATTCATCTTTTTCATCTTTGCTATATTTTTCGCGCTTTCTCCTTATTTGTCCCCTAAAAACATAAAAAATGTACCATTTCTTAAAAAATCAAGAAATCGACTGAATTCTCCTGGCCGTACTTACCAATAATCTCTAAAATCGTCGTTTTATATGTGGATTTGTGACTTCACGAACGCACTCTCTTTGACGAGTGTCCCTTATACTTATATATTTATATCAAAGTTAGGTAAAAGTACGCACATGCACGATAGACATGAGCAATATAGAGGAAAAGTTAAGGGAGGAAATATACGTACATAAATCGAGGGGTCGAGAGAGGATTCGTGGGAAGATTCGCAGCCGTTTCCGCCATTATCCGGTCTGTGTATTATATAGGAAAATCGTCATGTACTCGTCGCCTGAATACATATATATCTAGTATATATGTACAGTATATATATATGTATATAGAACCGCGTCGGCGGGCGTCGCGACGCCGCGGGTTATATCGACGTTCCGCCCACACTCGTTCGACTCGCCCAGGCAACGGCCCGTAAATTACATCTCCATATCGGCGTATGCGCTTCTCGAGAATCTTTCGACGCGCAGGTGATCCGCCATTTTGAATTTCCCAGGCAAAAAGCTTTTTGGAAAAGCTCCCCATTTTATAATGATTTTTTTATTGTCGTAATTTTTACTCTTTTTGAGATTTATAGGAAATTTCAAAATCGAAATTTTTCTGTGTTTTTAAATTAAATTTTTTGATTAATTTTTTTTAAACCGAAAATGGTAGATTCGTCATTTTCTCCATTTTATGTGATTATTTTAACCTTCGTACTTTTTTTTACTTATTGAAAGTTTTTAGGAGATTTTCAAATTTCGAATCAAAATTTTATCTGGTTCTTTATGATTTTGTTTTTTCAGTAATTTTTTTTCTCAAATGGATTTTTTTTCATTGAAAAATGTACTCGTCTCGAGTCTCTATCACGAATCTTGGTTAATATTAAAAAATTGTCGTATGGTAAAAAAAATATAACATCTGGTCAATTTATATGTTTTCGTTCATAATAATCGTTATTAATTACTAATGACTATACACATTTAAAATTAGTTTATGTTTACATAGTTATATACATATGAGCACATGTCGCGATCTCGTATTAATAATTTAATATTATTCTTATTTTTACCTGTTGATAAAAATTGATCGAAACAAAAATTTTTTCTAAATAAAATCAAGAATTAAAATAACGACTAGTCGAATTTGACTAAAAAAATGACTAGACACGATGAAGAAAAATTCATGAACATTCTAAAAATGAAGTTTCGATGAATTTTTCGTAAAATTGCGATAAGAAATTATATCGAATTTAATGCAGTCTCCTTTGATTTTTTTCTCGCTTTTTTTATCTGACTAGGATTCACGAGTTTTTTACCAGTTTCTTTTCTCTCTATCACGAATTCAGGACAGTAAATACGAGTCTCTTAAAACTAAATAACACTATTTCTTTGGTTTGTGTCTTTTTTTTTGGTTTCTGAAAAAATTGCTCAAGTCTCATTCGTCCTGATGAGTTCGCGAACGATTCGCGATCTTTCATTCGTACGATGCAGGATTTTTTGACGTTCGTGGATCCTCCGGGGTCCACACTTTCGCGAATATCGTGCCATTGGGCAAAATGTCCGTTTTTCTCGACCACGAGAGCGAGTGCGAAATGAATTGGTTGCCAGCGCTACCTAAAACCAATTTTTACATTTTTACATTTTTACAATTTTACAATTTTATTGCATGGGCAGGTGAAATATAAATTTTTTTATTCAAGTATAAACAGTAAACATTAAATAAAAATATTGATCGTTAAAACCAGTCATTGACGAATTAAAAAAAATAAAAGTTTAAATAATTTTGATAAAAAATAGTGTATTTGCCTTGAAAAATACAAACACCCGTCTAAATAAAAAAATTGCATTAAATGATTATTTAAAAAAATTTTTTAAATAAATAAAATTAGAATGGAAAAGCATAAATTTCAACTATAAAAGGCAATCACCATAAACAATGACTTTCATGGAGTCGACTCGACTGGAGCATCTCGATAGAGTTCCATTCCCAGTAATGGAGTCGTTGCTCTTGTCAGCTCTGAGCAAATCGTTGAGTATTTTGATATAGCCTATCGCCAATTTTAATGTGTCGACCTTTGACAATCTCTTCTCGTACGGCATTGTCGGCAGATGCGCTCTGAGGTCTTCGAATGCGTCGTTTATATTTTGCATCCTCCTGCGTTCTCGTAAATTCGCGTTTTTTCGTTGCTGCGCTGCTTGCCTTGGACGCTTCAACGAGACGCCATTCTTCCTTCCCTCGCAACTTATTCTTTTGACAAAAAATTATAAAAATATATCAGATTTGTAATTATTTATTAATAATTTGTTATTCGCATTTCAATTTTTGAATCTATTAAATTTTATTTATAATTTATATTTATTTACAATTCATTAACAATAATTTGAATAATTTTTCAATATCATATAAAAATTGATAATTTTCGAGTGCCATTGAGTATAGAAAAGTGTTTTAACTTTCCGATCGACGGTCCTAATTTTTAGTGATTATTGAAAAAATGAATTGTTCGGAAAGTTTAATTTGAAAAATGTAATAAATATTAACTTTTACTAACTTTCTCGTCTGATTTTCCTGATCGCTGCTGCACGTGCTCAGGTTGTCACGACTGTTCTCGTCGTAAGGATAAAATTCGCTCCCGCTGCAGCTCCCGGTACTCCCGGGCGGATGTGACGGCAATTGCGAGACGATCGGCGACAAGCTCGCCGTCGCTGGCAGTCCGCAATGCGGTGGTACAGACGGAACAGCCGGATTCCCGAGGAAACTGTGCGCCTCGTACATGTAATGACGATTCATCATGTCGAGCCCCAAATTGTCCATCGAAAACATTCTCGCACTTTTTTTTAAACTCTTTCGCAAATCACAAAATTTATTGCACTCTCGCGAAACTTCGGACGAGCAGTCTCGAATCAAATCTTTAATTGATATCGTCGACTAGAATTTTACGATTCAGTTTTTTTTATTGATTAAGATACAATTATCATCTTTTTACGTTTTCTTTACGTCGATTTAATCTTTTTTCTCTCTTAAATTCAACTTTCGACAAATTTTCACGGAGCTCATTTTTTAATATTTAATAATTAGTATTAAATTAATAGTGACTAGATTTTTCGACTAGTTTTTGTTTATAATTTTCACTGTCCTGGATTAAATAATTTTTTTTCAATCTTGATTTCGTCTCGATTTCTTGATGAATCGTTTGAAGAAAATTCTCGTTCGCATTGTCCCTGAACGAGTCCGACTTTCTCGTAGACATTTTTTCGCTTATTTTTTACATTAATTTGGGATTCATATTTTTGAAAAATTTTTTTTAATTGTTTTTTCCAAGGTGAAAGATTTTTGTCGCGGAATTTCAACACTCGAGCACGTAACAAGGATTTTAAACGGTTGTTGGCTGAAAGGGAGAACGCGGCGCGTGGCCGGACAAAATATCTCCAAACAGCAGCACGTGTCGCACCGAGTTTATTATCGTACACGTGTCGTTGTGATTCCGATAAGTTTATCGCGTTTTCATACGAAATCAGACGTGAAAACGATGCATCGGCACGTTAAGGGATTTTTTCATCAAAATTTCTGACAGTTTTTCTTATAGTAAAGAAACTGAATTTTTGCTTATTCAATTTGTGACACACCTGAGTAGTCAAAACTTTCTAGTTTCTTTAGCGTATTTTTCAGGTTTTTTTTCATCTATTTCGTCAAATTTTAATTTTTGCACGTTTTTCAGAAATTTTAAAATGCTTATGGATTTTTATATCGCGCTTTTTTATTGGGAGAAAAATCGGTGGGTTTTACTTTATTTTATATTTTGTTTTGTTACCATTGATTTTTCCCCTTTGCATTCCTTTAATTTATAATTTTTCTCATATTCGGGTGGATTGAAAATTTTTATTAATTTTTCTTTTTCATGTACGAATGAAAAGTTATTTCGGTTACGATTTTATCGAAATTTAATTACTTTTCCAAATTTATTTACTCGTCACTTTGAACTTGAAAAAAATATTTGTCACAATGTCAAAATTTTTTTCGATATTTTGATATCTGTCGTTATTAAAAGTTATGCTTTGATGAATATTATTGCATTTCTAATATATTTTACTCAAATACTTAATTCCATACCAGTACCAATGGAATATTTGTGGATTTTTTATATTATCACGTAATTTATCAGTTAACTAGCCATGTCGGCGTCTTAGTTGTCAATTCGACTAGACCAATCTTTCTCAAAATTGAAACACTTTTATCGTAAAAATAATTGAACACCACATTTCAAATATCGTTCACAAAATTTCTCACGAGGATTTTTTTATTCACCTGATCGTCCTTAGTTTATATTTTTATATCCTCACATTTGGACAACACATTTAAAAAAATTTTAAATAACTTTTTCACATCAATGATTTTCATGATTTCACGTATTTTATTTAAAAAAATTAACGTCGACACTTCGAGTAGAATTACTCTCGAAAAAACTTTATTTAAATTATATTTGAATGACAAATATTGAATGTTTATCAATAATTTTGTCACGTTGCATTTTGATTCTCTTTTAAGAAAAAATTATAAATTAACCTGTTTGCACAATAAAACTCGACGTATCTCTTGACTCAACAATTATTGGTAAAATTCACTTTTATCAAAATATTTCGTTACCACCATTCACAATGAAGGAATTTAAATAAATATCTTCAAAACGAAAATATAAATATTTTTATGTTTTCACGTGTATCGTAACAATCGTAATTTCGAGATGGAAGCTCGAAACGATCTTTGTCGAAGTGATAATCGGGTTGGTGTGTGCCGCATTGCCAGAAAAGAGAAGAGATACTTATTCGTATGGGTTTTCGAGTATGTACTAAATGTGTACGTCAAAATTTCCCAGGCCTCGAGAGAAGGTAGTCCCGAAGCTCTCGTCCAATCGCCATTCGGCAGAGGCGGTCTTTCCCCCTAAGGGATGGCTACGCCTATCCATCGATCTGATAAGGGGATGATTTTGCCCCAGAGGTCGCAGCTCTCGAGAGGGCTAAACGCCTCGACAATGGAATCCAGGAAATTGTACATTATAATACGAAATACAAAGAGTTATAATTGTATAGAGAATTTCCTCCCTGCAATTGAAAAAATTACATTTTTTTATTTCGAATTATTTGAGGGGGCCTTTAAAATGTTAAAATGATGAAAAATTGCTAAAATTTGATTTTTGTTCATAAAAAATTTTAAATCGAGTCATTCTTCTGTTTTCATGATATTATTTATGACAAAATATATCGTGGACGAGTTATGAAAAAACTATTCATGACAACTGATCGCTGAAATAAAATTTAGAAGATTTTTTTTGAAAAGTTGTTCAAATAAAAATTTATAAAATTTTCAATGGAGTATGAACGAGTTTTTAACAAAGTTTGTCGCAGCTTTCTAAATAATTTATGCAATAAAAATTGCTAACTAATATATAAAAATTCTTAATTAAAAGGAATTGCAATCATCTTCTAACTAAAAATCGTAATTTTTTTTCAATTTTGATTGATCGACATTTGCTTTGATCAATGATTGATTACACTTTCGATATGTTTTATAAATAATTTTTTAAAAACATTATTGCATAACTGTACAATAATTACGATCATTGTAATTATTAATCATCAATATTCTCTTCAAAATTGAAATTACATTCCGATTGAAATTCGTAATTTTTTGTCCTCGAAATATTACGAGAACGAAATATTTTGAAAAAAATGTAGAAAAATCAACAAACCGAGTTAACGAGTCATATTTTGACCAACTGTGTCCCAGCTTGCCAAAACTTCGATTTTTGCTTTGATTGACATTTGATTATCTATCTAATGGGGCACGAGCTTACTAAATAATTACACAAATCTCGTGCAGGACAAATCTTTCGCCTTCTCTCTCTCTCTCTCTCTCTCTTGTCTTCTGTGGCACTCCATGAACGTTACGTACCGGAGTACCTTAATTACAGGTTCGAGTTCACCAACCAAATGTCACTCGAGCGGTTAACCCACGAACTCAACCCTTGCTCAGTTGCTTCGATAAACCGCAGTCTGACAGTCGCACACGTGTCATGCACGTGTCAACCATTTCCTTTTTCAAAATCCGTTAAATTTCTTTTTCCGTTTTTTTGTTGCAAATTTATTTTATTTAATAATTCTCTATGTTAAAAAATAAATATCGTATTCGTGTAAAAATTGTAAGTGCATTTGTAAGATTTTTATAATTGGATACTGAATTTAAGATCGTTCTTTGAAATATAGGTAATAATTAATACTTTGAAATTTCATAATCAGATTTTCTAGTATTTGAGTTTCAGAAAATTTTCAACATTACTTTTACTTTATATGTTTCTGTTTCCTGATTTTACGAACAAAAATGCAAGAGCCCGTCAAACGATGCTCGTGTAATTACAAATCGAGAAACTTTCGAGGGGTTTCCGAGATAATGAATTATGAGTTTAGGAGGAAAACGTTTAGTTGCGAGGGTGGATTTGAGAAGGGTAAAAAGACAGCAACGAAACGAACAAAAACCCATTCCAGAAATTTTCTCAGCACGCGATATTTATTGTTTTTCTTCTTCCCTTTTCATTTTTCATTCAACGTGGAATGTGGATCGAGAAAAATATTCCGCAGATGATTAAAGAAAATAAAATAACTATAAAAATTTCACAAGTTTTGGTAAAAAACTAGACGATGGATACGCGCGCTTTGCGCGCGCGATCGTTTCGTGGTGTGTTGATTTAAGAAAAAAGTTTGATCTGGTCCATTTTTCGCAGTGATTTAACAAAAAAAAATTTTTTCAAATCATATGACGAGTAATTAACAAAATGAATCTTTATACGTGAAAATATGACCACAAAGTAGACACTTGTGGATATCCGCAGTGATCTCGGTGGTTTTTTATCTTCTCTTCCTTCTTCTTTTCCATATTTTTTCACTTTTTTGGCTTTCTTTCACACGAATAATTTTTTATCTTCTTTATTTCGATGTTTTTTTAATTTTTCTCTCGCACGATACATTTATTTTAGTCGGTTCCTTCTTTTTTTCGTTGTATGTTTCACTTGTTTTCTTTTTCTCTTTCTCTCACCCGATTTGAATGACCAATTTTTGACATTTGTCAAAATTCGAACCAATTTCAGATACGATAAAAAATGAAGTTGGTCAAACGAATGAATTCGCGCCATCGCGAGCCAATAAAATTTGTCGAAAAGCGGTGACAAAACGACCAAGTTCAAGTATCTTCCATCAACTTTTTATAAATTGGACTAGGTGATGCCAACGCGCGTGTTTATAAATTCTTCCTCTTTTTGAATATTTTTATATGTTTTGATACTTATCATTTTATCTTCTTATATTTTTTATTCTCCATCAATACTCTCCAGCAAACGGCTATCTCGATTTTTTATCTCCTTTCTTCCTTTATTTACTATAATTCTTTTCACTTTTTTTGTATTTCTCACGTGATTTGAATATTGATCAATCTTCGACACAGTTGTCAAAATTCTAACCAATTTCAGATAGAATAAAAAATGAAGTTGCCGAAACGAACTTACGCCATCGCGAGCCAATCAGATTTTCGGAAAAGCGGTGACAAAACGACCAAATTCACGTATCTTCCATCAACTTTATATAAATGGGATTACATTCCAAACTGATGTAATAGAAAATTAGCGTTCTAATATTCGATCAGATTTCCACCAAAATGCAATCCATCATGTAAGGCTTAGACAAAGAATTAAATAATTTCGATATTCGAATTAAATTTGAATTAAATAAATTTATCGATTAAAAACGAATAAAAAAATCCAAAAATAATTTAAAATCTAATTATCAACTTAGCCCAAAACATTACAATATGACGAATGACAATAGAGCACGGAAGAAATTATTTTTCTGTAGTATTCATACGTCATGTCACAGAAGGGTGTGAAATTTAAGGGAGAACCGTGACGAGAGATTCTCGAGAGGAAAAATCGAGAGATCGTCCCGAAATCGATTTCACACTCGTGGTTATGTGCATTTCACGTACATAATAAATAATCTCGTGTGTAGAAAATAAATTGATAGCGACCGGAGCCTCGAAAATGTATTTCGAATGATTCTCGTACCAGGGTTGCAACGTACAATGGTTTTTGTTTCGTTTCACCAGGGGGTGTGATGTTTTCTGTGTTGCCAGACCAGGTGTTGGACATGGTGGATCCCGAAAAGGGGATGAACCGTGGAAAATTCCTTCGATTTTGTTTTACGTGTAATTTTGTTTTATAGTTCACATCATTCTTCTCTAGTTTTTTTTCACAAGACAATTAAGGTACTTCATTTAATTTTAAATAGTGAAATTTATTTCGAATCGCTTATTCATTTCATTTTCGTGACATTTTTACACATAAATGCAGTTTAAATAAGTTATTAATAAATGTGCAAATTATAATTAATTCCATTTGTTATTGACATTAATTTTCGAATCGAAACAAAAAATTGAAATTAAAACACATTGCAGTAGAATTTTTAATTATTTATTTATAATTTTCTATTTTTTATTTACTTATTTTTATAATTTTTTAAATATCAAATCAAAAGATTGACAGAAATGCAACGTTATTTTAAAAAATTTATTGATTTTCAAATTTTCTTTTTATGGGACCAAACATTTTGCCCCGTAAAATAATTGTAAATTGATAAAAAAAATTGAGTTGATACCTTGGAGTGTCAGCATGCGATTTTTAAAATCGCATAATGCGTGTGTACACATCTGACGTGTGCGGGATCCCCAAAGAAGATTTAAGCAAAAGAGAAAGAGAGGGACGAGCGAGCATTTACATCCGATCCTCGAGATCTTCAGAGCATGAAAAAAAAATTCTATCTTTCGAGAGGGTCGAATGATCCATTATTTTCATTCGGGATTACTGTATATCTGTTTCGAAGATCGTTAAGCTCCTCTCGCTCTCGTTGCACGTGATAAAATAAAACGCAACCGCGGTTCGTAACTTCGATTCATATTTTTTCAATCTTTCAATCTTCTGCAATAATATTTTTCAATTTTCAATAATTATTATTAATAATTCTTATTTATAATTATTTATTATTCTTATCATAAAATTATAATAAATATAATATTTATTTACAAGTATTTGTTAATAATTATTAATATATTGTCAATAGTAATATGTATTTATGACCTTAAACAAAAAATAAAAATATACTTGTAATTTTTCTATAATACTTCGTAAATAACTTTTTCGTCCCCAAAAATTATTTCACCAGAATTCATGAACGAGCATTTAATTGAGTTATACGCAATTATTCACTCAACAAAAAGAAAAGTGTCTGTTCGATTGCGTGTGACGATAAATCGATTCGCCATTGGAGAAGATGATGTCGGAGAATTGTTCTGGATTGCACGATCGCGTTGGGGTGCATTCGAGCGTGCAACGCGTTTTGGGGGTCGCGACCCCTCGTACGAGGACACCGCAGGGTGCCATCTCCCTTCTCGAATCGCTACCTTAACCGGAAACCGTCCTATTCCGCGACCGGATGTACAACTACGTGTTATTAGACAGGTGGCTATTTTACCAGTCTGGAATAACTCGCAACTTGTATGCACTCCTATCGCAAAATATGTATACTTACTGCGGATACGTTAATTTTTTAACGTCATTTTTATGTCATATTTCAGTTTTTATTACATTTTATGTTTCTAGTTAGTTCGGTTGGTTTCCTTTCGTACAGCTTCTAGCTTTAATCACGATATTCCCTTCCATTTAGAACCGTCTATTGCCATGGTTCATTCCAGCA
>JAPYYX010001108.1:0-42018 GCA_030522605.1 Cremastinae sp. B BG-2022a | reverse complement strand
TTTTTTTTTGTTAGCCTTGGTAAGGAGAAATGGATTTTTTTTCTTCTTTCATGCATGAGGAAGGAAATAAGAATTGCGGTGAAGTAAGAGTGAATCCACGTGAAGGTGGGTCTTGTCTGGGCTTCACCCACCCTCTTCATCTCTCTTTTGCCACCGGCGAGAGAGCACACCATTCTATACATGTATAAAGGCCACACCAGGCTTTTCTCTTCTGCAATCAATACTTGAATCCTGTTCTGTGTGTGCTCTCTCCGGCATGAACTTGAGGCGCGTTTCAGATGAGAGACAAGGAAACGATTGCGTGCAGCAATTTACATTTTGCATGTATCCGTATTGTCAGTGCAAACACACGCACCCGAGCTCTTGAATAAATCTCGAACGAAAATCAGAATTTTCGAATTTTTCAAAACGATTTTTTTTGCGAAAAATTTTAATTTAAAAATTTAACTCAATTTTTAAAAAATTTAATTTTTTAAATTTCATTTTAATTAGTTTTTTAAATAATTTATAATTTTTTGAAAATAATTAA
Source organism: Cremastinae sp. B BG-2022a (assembly GCA_030522605.1). NCBI lineage: Eukaryota > Metazoa > Arthropoda > Insecta > Hymenoptera > Ichneumonidae > Cremastinae sp. B BG-2022a. The sequence continues at coordinate 41,489 of JAPYYX010001108.1, read as the reverse complement.
AAAATGGAGTTCAATATTTGTATTGGAAAAATAGCAATCGTCAGTTTTTTTTTAAATATTATGTTTTGTAAGCAATTTTTGAACTCGTTGAAAGTAATAAAAGTGTAAAGGGTAAACAGATAAAACAAGTCGTTCAGGAAATGGAAGGAAAAGTGAGTTGTAACCGAGACAAAGAAAAAAAAATCGCGTGACAATTTACATTTCGCGTACATTTGGACTGTTTGAAAACATAAATCAATCTGGTAAATAAATCTCAAAAAAAAAGATTTTCATTTTCTTGAAACGAAAATTTTTACTAAAAATTTGCACTGAAAAATCATTTTGTTAAAATAATAGCATTTGTAAATTCTTTAAATTTTATTTAACTTTGTAAATCTTTCGTACGAAAATTAGTACCTCTAATTCTTCAATATAAAAAAATTCTCTACACGTTTTAATCCCTAAATTTGTGTATTTTGTAATAAATAATAAAATACACATAAATTTTTTACAGGATTATTTAATTTTCTGGAATTTTTTTCGAGCTCGTTCCAAATAATAAAATAAAGTCGTAAACTGCAAACGTGAACTAGTCGTTAAAAATATAAGAAAGGAAAAAAAAAGATTAAGAGGGTTATCACCTATTTGCATTTTACATATATCTGTATCGGTCGAACGAAAGACTCACTCTGCTAAATAAGTCATTTCAAAATGAAAAAAATTTTTTTTTTTCAATTTCAAAAATTTTTTAAATTAAAAATTTGCTGTACAAAAATAAATTTATTAAAAAAGTTTTAATTATCTTCAATTTCTCAAGCCATCGACACTCGGTCCATTATTTGTTTTCTCGTATTTTAATCTCATTTTTTGCATTGTTTAATTCAACGAAAATTTTATCGACCTCCCAAATAATAAAATAAGATCGTAAAGAACGTTTGGATGAGACAAGTCGTTAAAACGAAGAAAATAAAAAAAATTCCAATAAAAAATCCCTCTAGCAATTTGTTTTTCGTGAATTGTCAGCACGTCCGAATCCGTTATAAAAATCCACATAAAAATATTTTCTCATTAATAATTTACTAATTAGCAAAAAAATAATTATTAAAAATTTTATTAAAACACAAATATAACACATAAACGTTCATTATCGTATTATTTATACCAACCCCGTAATATTTAATTTTCATCAAATTTTCCGAACTCGTAAATGAAAATAAAAAAACATCTCGTAAAGGGCAAATGGATAAAACGAGTCGTTAAAAGTAGGAAAAGGAAAAAAGAAGATGAGAGCTGTAACCGAGTTCCTCAAGGTCGTAAAAAAGACGATGCAAACGTGGCGAAAACACAGTTTCTTCCTAGAATCGCAAGGAAAAAATAACGCAATAATAATGAAGGAGAAAGAAAGAGAAAGAGAGAGAGAGACGAGAGGAAATAATATGTCAACTAAGACACGCGATACTCTTATCTCTCGTCTTGTCATTTTTTTTCCTTTTCTCCTCTTCCTGGGAGAATGCAGAGAAGAGGAAATTTCAGTAGCCTTTCCGAGATGAAAACTCGATTTGCGAGAACGAAGCAGGAAAGAAGAAAAAAAAAGAGAAAAAAAAAATAAAGGAAATAGAAAGGTACAAGAAAATATTATAATTCTTTTCCCACGGTGCTTATTTCTCATTCTCTCTCGAATGTCCTTTCGCATAAACGTACAGTTTATGCCGTCCCGACTTTTAAAAGTGTAGAAAAACTCGCACGGAAATTGTCTCAGACCGCTTTTAATCGTACGCGAGCGCATTGATGTACGTAGACAATGAAACGTGCTCGGAAATATTTATAAGAGCTGAATCGCGTGTCACTGCACTTCGATAAAATTCCTCGCCGTATTTTACGATCACCCAATTTCCGAAATGCATCAATTATTTATTTCCGGTGGAAAAATATTTTTTAAAAAACTTTCACAAAAATTTATAATGAATTTTAAAAAATTAATTATTATTATTGTATAATTCATAAATGTACCATTTATTTAAAATTAAGAAAAATATTTTATGTGTGTTAGAAATTCAATTGATAATTATTTTTATAATGATATACGATACAGAAATTTATAAGAAAATATTTAGAAAATTGTCAAAAATTACAAATTTTTTATTCTATTTCGTGCAAAATTTGTATTACTAAACTTTATCATAATTTTCATGATTTATGTAAAATGATTATTTGCGATATAGAAAATTATTTTAAAAAAACGTTCACAAAAATTTATAATGAATTTTTTTAATAATAATTATTATTGTATAATTCATAAATTTACCATTTATTTAAAATTAAGAAAATTATCTGTGTAAGAAATTCAATTGATATTTATTTTTATAATACGATACAGAAATATATTTAAAAATATTTAAAAAATTGTCAAATATTACAAATATTTTATTTTGTGCAAAATTTGTATTACTGAACTTTATCATAAATTTCATGATTTATGTAAAATGATTATTTGCGATACAGAAAATTATTTAAAAAATTATCAAAATTTAATTAATTACAAAATTATCAAAATTTACAAATATTCGCAAAATTTTTATTAATAAACTCGTCATTGCAATTAGAGCGGAAAATAATTGATAAGAATTCGTATTTTGATAATGATTAACAAAAAAATGATCGATGCCTGAATAAACGGTGTCTGAGAGCGGACTAAATGCGAAATCACGTCTTTTTTTGTCTCGCCACAGAGACAAGTGCGAGACGTTGACACACGTACGCTGGCTGTCGCGTGTTCACCTTTTATCGCAGACTTTATTCCTTATCTGGAAAAACCCCTTCCCCGTTCTCCGTTTCTTTCTCTTCTCTCTTTCGCGCTCAAAAATTCTTCGGGCACGTCCTATCTCACGTACGTGAGAGCACAGCGAGCCTGTGCGCGTGCACATACGCGTTTGACGAGAATTCTAACCTAATCCGACGAAACCCAACCTCGCCGAGCAGGTGAAATTGGGTCCAGATAGGCGAAGATAAAATTTTCACGCTAAAATTACGTTTCCTCGTTTTTTTTTTATTTTTTTTATTTCTCGCTTTTTTCCTCTTTTTACAATTTCTTCTTCTGCCCAAATACGATCGAGTTTACGCACTCTCGAAAAGTCTCGCGAGCGAGTTTATCCGGTCGCCGATAAACCGAGTTATCGATCACGAAATACGATCGAAAACGAATTTATGCAACAATTTTCTCGTTTTTTTATTTTCGTATTAAAAATGAAGGAAATTCAAAGCATTTTTTTTTCGTCACGGATGAATTTTCTCAGGATGATCATTTTTTTTCTCTAAAATCAAAAAGTCATGCTCGTCATGCCAGATGAATTTTTTTCACTGCGAGCTAGAATCGGAAAATTCGCATGAATAAAATTCGAATTTTTCGTGAAGAAAATAAATAAAATTTTTTTTAATTTTTACAAAAAATAATTATAAAAAATAAAAATACAATTTGCGTGAATTCTTGAAAAATTTCTGAGAATTCTCCGAATATAAATGCGAAATATAAACGCGAATACAAATGTCCACTGTGTGCGAGAGCGAAAAAAAATGATGTACGCTCGGAAAAATGACGCTCGTACGTCTCTCGATCCGTCGCGAAACGACACCCCAACGACAATTTGTCCCCAAGGACTCCCCAGCGACGATCAAGATTTTCTAAATGCAAGTACGCTCCTCGCGCACGTTCGTAAATTGTACTTGAATCGCCATATTAGGGCCGTTGACCGTAGGATTCAAGGTCGCTGGAAACGCGATTAAAAGAAAAATGGCAACAGAATCGATTTACGGGGAAAAAGAGATTAAAGCGAAGGAGCTCGGCGATGCCTCGAGAAAAGGTACAACGGCTCCAGAGACCGAGCGACGACGAGAGATTCCTCGGCGTCGTAACCTTATTTCGATCCGTAATTCAACGAAACGTTCAATTTCAAATATTTCACATTCAATATTTCAAGTCAATATTTCAATATTTTATAATTTCACTGAAACATCGCACGAAGATAGAAAATAAATAATTTACGTTGGAAGCGCAATAGTGGACTTACCGCGCCAGAGAAATCACCATGTGCAAGAAACCATTTCACTGTAGCAGAAAAAAATCGACGTGACAGATGCGCCTCTTCGTATTATTTTTCTCGATCACTGTAAACTTCGCGCGTTTCGATTTTTCATGGGGAAGAAAAAAAACGGTCACAGAGCTCCGCGAGCCTGCGAAAAAAAAGGTGTGCACGAGAGACCGTCGCGGGTGAAACTCGGGACGATTTAGCGGGCTGTCAAGTTTGGCCGGGGCGAGGGGGGAAACGGAGGAGACGAAGAGAAAGATGGAAAAGCGCTTCTCGCTGTCTTTCTCTCTCTGTCGTGACAGACGCTTGTTTTCACCGATTATCACGAGTTTATCGGAAAGCTCGATTTTCTCTCGTATTTACGTCGAATCGTTCGATCTCGAGGGTTTACTTGCTCACGGGGATACGACGGAGCCTTGTCTATTTCTATTTACGAGATTACTTTCGATACACGTTTGTTGTACGGTTTTTGGCGAGACGAAAAAAACACCTCTGGACGAACCGGCTGGGGAGCTGCCGCCCGTGTCAACAACCTAGGAAAAAAAATGGATGTAGAGATCCGAGGAGGATCGAGATGGTCGGCAAATATTCGCGAATGGCGCTGAGTGGCAAATTTGTAGTTGCGACGTTGGCCGCTAGGTGGCGGATGATGATAAAGTCCATTTTTTGAGGTTGGCAGCATTGCGAACATACTCACAAACTTTGGGTTTATAATTATTTTTTGTAATAATCGTAGAATGCTAATTATTTAATTGAAAATCACTTATTGATTACTAAATATTTTAATTATATTTTTGATATTTTTTTCAAGAATTATGAACAATTAGAAAAATGTTCGGCTGGTTCGTAATAATGAAGTTGGCTGCGAGTGTATGTTGGCGTCACTGATTTTCGATGGTGCTGACGCCTTGCGGCCGAAAACAGAACTTCAGTACAGCAAACACTTTTGCTGCAGTGACAGTTGGATTCTCGTTGCGCGTTGTCCTGTTGTAATTATCAATAATACTGCATCACAACGTAAAAACAATACAAATGAAGATGAATATCACTTCAGCAGGTAATATTTTATATATTTTTTCCTTTTTTTCATGCGGTCGTTGATATAAAAATGTACTTATCGCCCAATATTCTCGGTTGTCCGGCTCAACGGGTAGGCTCGATGATTTGCAGATCATGGAGTACATAACCTCAAAAAAAAATCGTAACAATAATACTGACATGAGAAACAAATTCGTACTTTTGAAAGAAATTATTGCTCCCACTCTGTATATTGTTTCTATCAGTCTTTACAATGAAGTTGAAACATTAAAATGAAATTTTCAGCTGGTATTATTTCCCTCTTGGAGGAACCAATGCCGGAGCTCAAAGTCTTCGCATTGAAAAAATTGGATATGATAGTGGATGAGTTTTGGCCGGAAATTTCTGAAGCTATAGAAAAAATGTACGTATTTTCTTTATTTTTAAAATTGTTTATTTTTATTTAATATTTATTTCGTATTTTTTTTGTACAGAGAAATTCTCCATGAGGACAAAGCTTTCAATCAACACGAGTTGGCGGCGCTCGTCGCCAGCAAAGTTTATTATCATCTCGGAAGTTTTGAGGACTCTCTGACTTATGCTCTTGGAGCGGGAGAACTTTTTGATGTTAACGCTCGTAATGAATATGTCGATACTACCATAGGTAAGTTTATTCTAAATGTATTTTTTTTTTATAACGAGTCTTAAAATTGATTTTTGATAATACGAGAATTGATTTTATTTACAAAATACGTTTGTCTTGATGCTAGATTGTTTTTATAGGTAACTTAGTCGTATTTTTAAAAAGGATTTCTGTTTTAATAAAATTTGTTTTTTATTTCAGCAAAATGTATAGATTTTTATACGCAGCAGCGTTTATTATAAGTTTATTATAAATGTATATTTTTTTACGAGTCTTCAAAAATATTGATTTTTGATTATACGTCAATTGATTTTATTTACAAATACGTATGACTTTATGCTAGATTTTTGGTTATAGGTAATTTTGTTGTACTTTTAAAAAGAATTTCTGTTGTAATGAAATTTTTGTTTATTTCAGCAAAATGTATAGATTTTTATACGCAGCAGCGTATTATGTCCCTCGAACGCAAATTGCCGGCTGGCCACAAAGGAATCGATCCCAGGCTCGAGGGAATAGTTAATAGAATGTTTCAAAGATGTCTGGATGATAATCAGTACCGTCAGGCTCTTGGTCTTGCTCTCGAGACAAGGCGTATGGACATTTTTGAAGCAGCCATCATGCAATCTGTGAGTTCGACACTTTCACTATTCAAATTTTATAATTTTCCTTTACATTAAAAAAATTAAGTTCTTCTGTTTACTAATTTACTAAAAATTTATTAATTTATTAATTTACTAAAAAATAAATTACTTTCAGGATGACATTAGCGGAATGCTGTCCTATGCTTTCCAAGTCGCGATGAGCCTGATCCAAAATCGTGGATTCCGTAACACCGTTCTGCGTTGTTTGGTCAGTCTGTACAAAAACTTGGGTACTCCGGACTACGTCAACATGTGCCAGTGTCTGATATTCCTCGACGATCCTCTCGCCGTTGCTGAGCTTCTCGACAGGCTGAGCAAAGGACCTCAGGAGTGCGTTCTCATGGGTTACCAGATCGCATTCGATCTCTACGAGTCCGCGACTCAACAATTTCTCGGTCGCGTTTTGCAAGCTCTTCGAGCAACCGCGCCCATCCCGAGTGCCCTCATAGTCAAACCAATTGTTAAACCAACCGTCAAAGCAAACTCCGAAGTTACTGCTGAATTGGAAACTACGGAAGTCGAAGCCGATCCTCCTACGGGGCCATTCGAACCAAGAAGTCCTGAACCGACTCTCGACTCTCTGGTATTTATTTTATGTTTTAATGTTTTTGATATATTGCTAATATTTATCAACATTATTTTAAAAGAAAAATTAAAATGGTTTTATGAATGTATTTCAGAGCCCGGAAGAGAAAAGTCGACAGGAACGCGTAGACGCTCTTTCAAGCATCCTCGGTGGCGAGGTCTCGATTGATCTTCATCTCCAATTTCTGATTAGGAGCAACCATACCGATATGCTCATTTTGAAGAACACGAAGGATGCGATACGTGTTTCGATCTGTCACACCGCGACTGTCATTGCTAACGCTTTCATGCACTCTGGAACAACGAGTGATCAATTTCTCAGGTGACTTTCAAATTTACTAAAATAAAAGTGAAAATTGAAATGTAAATTAAATTTAAATGTAAATTTCTCAGGTGACTTTCAAATTTATTAAAATAAGAGTGAAAATGTAAATGTAAATTAAAAATTGATTAAATTTCAATCTTCTTTTTCAGGGATAATTTGGAGTGGCTCGCTCGTGCGACCAATTGGGCTAAATTGACCGCCACTGCCTCCCTCGGCGTTATTCATCGTGGCCATGAGCAGGAAGCTCTCGCCCTCATGCAATCTTATTTACCCCGAGACACCGGTGCAGGTGCTGGATATTCTGAAGGTGGTGGACTCTATGCCCTTGGTCTCATTCACGCTAATCACGGAGCGACGATTACCGATTACCTGCTTGGCCAGCTTAAAGATGCTCAAAACGAGGTTGGTTGATTATTTTCCAACTCGAAATTTCTGCTCCAAAAATTCTTGGAGTAAAATTGATTGAAAAAAAAATTCATTTGACAGATGGTGAGACACGGAGGATGCTTAGGACTCGGTCTCGCTGCGATGGGCTCTCACAGGCAGGACGTTTACGACCAGTTGAAATTCAATCTTTTCCAAGACGATGCAGTTACTGGCGAAGCAGCTGGAATTTCCATGGGAATGGTCATGCTCGGCTCAAAGTCGACTCAAGCGATTGAGGATATGGTCGCTGTGAGTTTTTATTTTAATTTTTCATTATCGAGAAAATATTTGGAGTATCAATTTTAAATTTGATATTTAAAGTATATTTTAATCAATAAATATTTTCTTTCATATCTGATAATTCTTTTCTTTTTCAGTACGCTCAAGAAACTCAGCACGAGAAAATTCTCCGAGGTCTCGCAGTCGGAATCGCCTTTACCATGTACGGTCGTCTCGAGGAAGCTGATCCTCTCGTAACTTCGTTATCCGCTGACAAAGATCCGATACTCCGTCGCAGTGGAATGTACACACTAGCCATGGCTTACTGTGGAACCGGAAATAATCAGGCTATAAGAAAACTCCTCCATGTAGCTGTTAGTATTAATTTTATTTCTACAAAATTTTTTAAAAATTGAATCTTAATTTGACATTTTTATTTTACTAAACAAACGAATGAATAATTTAATCTTTAATTATTTTTAAACGTAATAATCATCAATAAATATTTTTAAAAATTTTTTATTTACTCCAATATTTATTTTTTATCAGGTTTCGGACGTGAACGACGACGTGCGCCGCGCAGCTGTCACCGGCCTCGGATTTCTTCTCTTCCGGTGAGTTATAAATATACACAACGGTACAATTTTTTCAATTATTTTAACAGGAGCACGTGCAGCGAAGAAGAAATCTCCAAAAAATTAGACCGTGGTTTATCTCGCTTCTGGACCGCGCTGGTGACTTCGATCGTTCGTGGAATGAATTTGAATAATTCCACCACGTGCACAGGGAGGAGCGATATCCGAGGATCTTGGCAAAGATCCGGTTTTAACGAATCTGCCTGTCCGAGATTAATCGAGTGAGCTCCACATTTCGTGAGTGGACTCGACGAGCGAGGGAAAAGCGAATCGATCGCGAACACTTGTCGCGAAGTTGACCTTTGCGTGCTCAGTCTCGCTCGTTGTAATTTTCCTCTCGTTCCAACAATTATCCGGCCAATAATAATAACATAATAACGACACGAAAAATAGAATTGCAACAATTCGATCTTGATTAACGTCGTTTCGTGTAATAACGGTCGTGAATAATTGAGGATGCACGAAAATGTTTGTAAAAAGGATACGGACGTCAATTCGAGGATCGAGCTTTCGGGGCACTTTAGTAATTATATTCTGGCACATTGAAATCATTCAATTTACAACAATAACAATTTATTATTATAATTTCGTTTTCGATGAATCTGCATCTGAATACGTATAATATTCAATCTATTATGACTTTTAAGCGATTTAGTGAATTCGGTTGAAATTTGCATAGAATTTATTAGAGTAGACTGGTCAAATTTTCTGATTTTTACGTTTCGAGTTATCTCTTTAGAAAATCTTTGAATCTGACATTTCCTCAGTTTCTGATAGCTAACAACAAATTTAATCAATTTTTACTTAAAGTAAAAGTTTTTGAGACAGATTTTTCTTAATCAATATCTCGAGTTCAGGATGATAAAACGTCTTGAAATTTGGTGTACATTTTTATTTAAATATTATCTAGGCCTATGCAAAATTAAAAATAAATTCCCTCAAAAAATTTCACGCGACTTCAACCTTAAGATAGCGTAAAATTTTTTGAGATAGATTTTTTAAAATTTTGCATAGGTGTAGATAATACTTGAATAAAAATATATACCAAATTTCAAGACGTTTTACTATCTAGAAGTCGAGGTATTGATTTTTAAAATTCATCTCTAATAGACACGTTCTTATAGCAGACATTTTTTATTATAATTATTTTTATATCAAAATCTATCTGGTCTAACATCTAAAATCAAAAAATAATTATTTTTATATCAAAATCTAATATCTGGTCATTCTTTAAATCAAGCGTGAATAAAAATATTTGCCATAAGAACGTTTGTATTAGAGATGAATTTTAAAAACCAATATCTCGACTTCTACATGATAAAACGTCTTGAAATTTGGTATACATGTTTATCTAAGCATTATTTAGGCCTATGCAAAATTAAGGGGTTTCGATACCACAATATAGACAAACGCATGTTAAACCCATAGAAAATTGAAAAATGATTTTAATGAAATTTGGCGAGAATGTTCTTATACCTCAAATAACTAAAACTAATTTTTTCAAATTTTTCATCCACGTCCTTGTTAAGTAATTGACTAACAAAATACGTTCTTATACACGGTGTGTATATCTATATATCCAAAAAGCGTATATACACGGTGTGTATATCTATATATCCAAAAAGCGTATTTTTGTTGTTCTATTACTCTGTAAATATGAGGACGAAAATTTTGAAAAAAATAATACTCTGAAATTTTCCATAGAAGAAAATTCTGTCTAAATTTCATCAAGTTATCATTTTCATTTTTACTACCGAAACCCCTTAAAAAAATCTGTCTCACAAAATTTTACGCGACTCCCACGTTAATTATTCGACTTCAATTTTGAGAATCAGCTGGACAAAAGCTTGACAATTAGTTGTTTGACAATTAGTTTGACAATTAGTTTGACAATTAGTTTGACAATTAGTTTGACAATTAGTTTGACAATTAGTTTGACAATTAGTTTGACAATTAGTTCGACAATTAGTTTGACGATCAGCTTGACAATTAGTTTGACAATAAAAAAATCAAAAAAATTAAAATAATTCGATAACAATTAGGAACGATGCGACCTAACAACGATGATGAATAATTGAAAGGACAAACGTTTTGAGAAAAAGGATACGCGCGCGAATCCGAGATTCCTTGGAGCTCGAGCTTTTGGCGCAACGCTGACGAGTCTGTAAATTCAATTTGTCCCGGGTGATGAGTTTTCTCTGTCGTCTTTCCTCGGGAAAACACGTTGGCAAACAAGTGAATTTTGATTCTCAGCTTTTGAGGGAAATCCCCGGTGGAGATCGTCGTACGTGCGCGGTTTCCCGCTCCGATCTTCGCTCCCGAGTAAAATAAGCACCGCGAGTGGAATCCTCGAATCCGTTCTCAACGCGATCGCTCATTGTTCGGTAAAAAGGCGGAGAAAGGGCACAAAGAAAATTTTTTTTTTTTCCTTTAATTCGGAAATTGGAAAAATCGGCTCGAGTGGAAAAAAGAAAATCAATTACGGAAACGAATAGTCAAGATGAACGGCGAGTGCGTTGAAAGGGAGGAAAAAAAATAGTCGGAGAGGAGGAGGAGAGAAAAAAATGAAAAATAAATTCGCGGTGAAAAGGAGCGATCGCGTGCGTGAGGATGGAAGTCGTTTCGCATCGCGTTAACCCCAAAAAGCGGCGCTCACTTTCCTCCTTATTGTTCGATTTGACGTTCGCGCTCTCGAATACCGAATCCATTTACTCATCCGCCATTATTTTCCCTCTCTCTAGTTTTCTTTTTTTTTTTTTACGAGCCCGCGATTCCACAGACGAACGTTTTTCAGCGCTAGAAAATCGATACAATTTACTCCTAGTCACGTTAGAATTGGCTCGGGTTCTCTATCCTGAAATACGAGAAGAGAGAATGAAAATTTAAATAATAAAAAAAAATGATAATAAAAAAAGAATCGAAACTTTGAAAAAAAAAATTTTTTAAATTAAAATTTTTAGAATCTTAGTCACATTAGAATTGGCTCGGATTCTCTATCCTGAAATGCGAGAAGGAAGAATGAGAATTAAATAATGATAATAAAAAAATTATCGAAACTTTGAAAAAAATTTTTTTTTTAAGATCGAATTTTTTAAATTCTAGTCACGTTCTCTGTCCTGAAATACGAGAAAGAAGAATTAGAATTAAATAATAAAAAAATAATAATTAAAATTTTGAAAAAAAAAAATTTTTTGAAATCGAATTTTTAAAATTCTAGTTACGATAGAATTGGCTCTGATTCTCTATCCTGAAATGAGAAAAGAGAACGAGAATCAAATAATAACAAAAAATCGCAACCTTCAAAAAAAATTGAAAAAAAATCGAATTCTTTTTTCCTGTCTCTCTCATTTTAATCGAAATCGATGGTACCGTATGATTTTTATGAAAAGCCTGGAATCTAGACACCAACGAAACGATTAATCACGAATCCGCGAGAGCGAGAGCAACGGAGTTTTGCTAATAGGAAATTGAAATAGTTTTCTCCTTCTCGCCTATTCGTCGCGTATGCGTTTCGTGCGGGGGTGGAGAGACCTCGCGATTTCGATTTCAACGAGAGAGACAAAATTGATGGTCGTTCGTTTATCACTGAGGATAATTACGATTTCTCGCGACCCTTCTCAAACCTGGCTCGTTTATCGTTATATACGTATAAAGAGAGATAGAGAGAGAGAGATAGAGATAGATAGATTATTTCTTGTTTTTTTTCTACTTCATTTTTTTCTTTTTCAATCTCCTCTCCCGGTCCGGATTTCTCCACGCGTTATCACGACTTGCGAAAATTCATTTTTCACCCTCGAACGAATCCGATTACGCACCATTGTCGACTCGATAATTATTTCATTATCGATCACGATTCATTATTGCTGGACGATTGTTCAAATAGCTCGCTTTGGGCTCCCGTTGATTTTGGGCTTTTGTTCTCAGTCGGATTTTTGATAAAAAGAGGAAATTCGGCATTTCTCAATGGGCTCAATGACCAGCATTTAGGATCAGAGGGAAAATTTACGAATGAATTCAATTTTATTCATACGAGAATTCAGGAATCATTCGTATTTTAGGGAATTTTCAATTAATTGGCGAATTATTTATTTACGTCGTCGTTGATACAATTGAATGATAACAAATTATCATTCGATGTTTATCGTCGAATTTTATTATTTTTTATGAAAGAACATTAATTTGTTTTTTTATCTTAATTGCATAAATATTGATGATATGGTTATAATAATTATTAAATTTAATTAAATTAAAAAGAAATTAGATTAAAAAGAAATATTTAAAAAATGACTTCATTTTTTTTTTTGAAATTTTTTTTCGCATCTCTCGGATATAATTGATTATGTACGTGTAAAAAAAACTTTAATGGATTCTCCGTACAAAATTTCACGTAGAAGTATTTTGGAGTATATTTACGGATGTTGAGCTCATTCTCGTCGATGTTGAAATTCAAGAGTTCTTCTCGTTTTACTGAATTTTGCATGATCTTGTTTACAACAATGTTCAAACAAAAAAAATGTATTTCCGTAGACGAGAGTCTCGTGCTTCAAATATTGAATAATGATTTTTTTTATTTTTTATTGTTTTTCTTCATTTAATATTATTTTTTAATTTTTTGACATTTTTTTAGTTTTATTAAATTTGTTATTTGGAAAGTATAATTAATTTCATTTTTTTAAACAATTTTATTATTATTTTCAATATCGAAATTCGCCTCAAGAAAATTTTTATCAAAACTCTTTCGTCCTTTTTTCTCGGTTATTTTTTATCGATAAGGAAATCCATTTGACTGGCGCCAGGTGCGAAAAAAACATTCTCCTTTTTTCCTTTTAATATTCCAATTTTATTGAATTTTCGTGGAAAAATTTGCGTCTCTTTTTTCTTCCGCCTCCGGCAAAATTATTTCATACCGTCGAAATATTGCCTCCTGCTTCGGTTTCGGCTCAAACGAATAATCCTTTCGCTTCCGTACTGTCGGATTATTCAACTGACTTCCTTCTGACATCGCGAGTCATATTCCTTTTCGCTTTGCAAATACATCAGGAGCATAACGGAGATGGAATAATACAAAGACCCTCGTCTGGAGCGACTTTCCAGATTTTTTCAAATTCTAATAAAAATCAATATACATCCCGACGAATTTTCTTCAATTTTTCAACGTACACTGAAATTTTAATATCCCTGTCTCAAGACTCTCGAGCGCAATTTAATGAGAGCTGAGTCTCATTTCCTCTCGAAATTTTTTAATAAATCCAGAAAATATCGCGAACGCGAAATAATCGATGCTCTGGTTTCTATCTTCGAAAATAGCCAGTCAGAAATAGAGAAAAAAGAATAATTCAATTCCTGACACTGTCTCGATTATCCTGATTTCGAATTCGGGGACAATTTTCCTCGGATCTACTCGGAATATCGTCCATCGCTCTTCTCCACTCCGGAGCTTTTTTTCTCTCTCCACTTTTGCCCTCCGACAATCGTTCGACGTTTTCCGTCAGCTCGTTTCGAGAGTCTCGGAATATTTGAATGATTTTTTTTCTCATTTTTTTCTCCGCTTAAGAGCCCGCATCTAAATTCTGGAAAATTACGAGGAAAATAGTTGAAAAGGGAGCTTTCGGTATGGAATAAATATTGACAATTTTCCGTGGAAATACTTGAAATATTTAAAAGTCCGGAGGAGAATATTGTACGAGTTTTGTCTCTCTTTGGTGAAAGTTTTCCGACTCCCTGGGGAATTCGTCGGATGCCGCGTCTCGCCTGTTGGAATCTCGGGCGGCTTGGTCTCTTGCGACAATATTGTCACAGTTACGTGCGAGGCGCGTTTTCCTCAACGGAAACTATTTTCCGATGAGAATAAGCTTGGTTTTCCCATAAGAATGACATTCCCATAAGAATATTTTTCCTGCAGGAATAAATTTCCCGTAAGAACATGAATCCTCCGAGAGCGAAAGCTCGTCGATCGATTTTCATTTTCATTGCTCAGTCTTCGATATTTATTACGAATTTTCCTTTTTTTCGCGCGAGACGGGTTTTCCTCAATGGAAAATATTTTCCGGAAAATCTGTGTTTTCCCATAAGAACATTTTCCATATGAAAATTTCCTATAAAAATTTTTTTCATAAGAAAATTCCCCATAAAAATGTTTTCCATAAGAATAAATTCCCCGTAAGAATATGAATTTTCCGAGAGCGAAAGCTCGATCGATTTTCATTCTGATTGCTCACAGTCTCCGATGTTTATTATGATTTTTGCGCGAGACGGGTTTTCCTCAACGGAAATCATTTTCCGGAAAAATCTTGGTTTTCCCATATGAAAATTTCCCATAAAAAATTTTTCCATAAGAAAATTTCCCATAAAAATATTTCTCAAAAGAAAATTTCCCATAAAAATATTTCTCAAAAGAAAATTCCCTATAAAAATATTTCCCATAAGAATAAATTTCCCGTAAGAATATGAATTTTCCGAGAGCGAAAGCTCCGATCGATTTTCGTTCTGATTGCTCAGTCTTCGATGTTTATTACGAATTTTTATTTTTTCGCGACGAAACGTGCGAATTCCCGTGGTACAGAGCTTACGGAAGATTAGTCCTGACTCGGGTTCTCGCATCGCGTGCTCGACGCCGTAAAACGAATACGGGCGAGTTCTCCTCTTTAACTAGCGGCTAATTAGAAATTGCTACGTTAATTTTCCACGTCGGCTTTAATGAGGGATGAAGCCCGCAGCTCCCGAGATCTCGAGGGTTAATTATTTTGTCCTGCCAGCCCCCGAACCGCAAGGACGTCGGCGTTTTCTCTTCCGGTGCGCCCTTTCGTCACTTTTCATCCCTTTTCCCGTCTACGAAATTTTCTGAAAAAAGCTTTTCAATTCCTGCTCGAGATCCCACGAGTGCTCGCTTTTGAATTTCAACAACTTATTTCAGTCGATCTGCTGAATTTCACCCTCGAGCTTTTCACGAAAATCATCAATTTCTCGAGCTCTTTTTTTATTCGTTATTCAACGATTTAGTCAACTGGAATAGTCGGGACGTTTTATTCAAATGATATACGAATTTCTTCGTGAGATGACAAGTGCTCCGTAGTTATAGTATATTAAAAAATCGTCAAAATTTGGAAATTAAAATCATTCAAAAAATTTCTTAGAAATTAAAATATTTTCAAAAAATGCTAAATTTTAGAAAATAAAGTTAAAAAATTCCAAAAATTTAGAAAATAAAATTAAGCTCATCGACAAACAAAAAATCGAGCACATCGTGAATCTCGATCTCACCTAAAGAGCGATCGCAGTTTGAACGCCAGAAGAAATCACCGAACGACAGGGGAAGAAGCTGATAAGTGCTAGCCGGTATATAAAGTGTTTGATCGCGTAAAAAAAAGAGAGAGAAGTCTCGTGATAAAAAAGCGAGAAGCGAAGGGAAAGTGATCGGAATGGCTCGGGACGATGAGAGTCGATAAACGAATTGAGAGCTCGTTAATGCCCCCGACCTTTTGGGGCTTGTCCGGAGCTACGGTAATGATTCATCGACTATGGCGGTGGCTTTTGCCACGAGCCACGGACGAAAGCACGCGTGGTTACACGCCCGGACGAGCTTTCAGCCGAGCACGTAATCTCTCTTTGAATTATGATTTCCTTCGTCCTCTCGGCTTTTTCTAGCCAGCAAAAATGACCCTTTCCCTTTTTTTTCAACCTTCCATTCTTCGTCTCGCGTCCTCAGAGCCGTTTGAAAGGGTGAATGCAGCGCTCCGGAGCTCCGAGGGAGCGAATAAAAAAAACTTTGAGGAAAAAATGAGACGACGTGCGGATTTCGCAAAATTGAATATAATCGAGGCCTCGCCAGCATCGCGACTTCTTTTGTACTCCATTCAGATTCTAATTAAATTTCTCTCTTTCTCTATCTCTCTTTTTGCTCTCTATCTCTATCTCTCTTCTTTTTCTCTTGCCACTTCGCTCTCCTTTTTCACTCCCTTATTATTCTCTCTTATTCTTTCGACTTGCTCTCTTCACTGCTCGCACTCGCTTTATGCAAAGTTCCATTAATTAATGCGATTGAATTTTCACACTCAGCATTCTGATATTTATCTACCAACTGGACGGAAGTTGAATAATAATTGATGAAAAATTTAGCGCCCTCGAGTTTTCGATTCCTTGATTAAATTTAATATTTCAAGACTCGGTTTTTTTCTTTGGGATTCGGGTAATTTGCTTTCGATTCTTCGTTATGAATTTTTTATGTTGCTTTCCTGTCAATTTTGTCAATTATCGATGAGCATAAATTTTGGAAAAAAGAATAATAATAACAAAAATTCATTAATAATAAATTTGAGGAAATTATATTGCAAAATATTACACGTCAAAAAATTGATTTAATTTTTATTTTTATTTTATATTTAATTAGCAAAATATAAATTTTTGATGTTGTTATATAACAAAGCATCAATTGTTTGAGAGACAACACAATAGCGATAAAATGATGAGTTAATTTACTCGACAACAATAAATTTTAACAATTTTGATTTTGACGCAATAATCCTCGAAATTCAATATTTTCACCAAAATGGTTTTCAATTTTCGGACGCTGTAAATGATGCATAATGTTGCTCTAAATTTGTTTTCATTTGCACAACGTAAATGCATTTAAAATTGAGTCCAGGCGTGCTCCAATATTTGGTACACATGGATTATTAACATTTCCTTGAATTTTCATTATTTATTGATAATTATGAAATTTCAACTCCAACCATTCGAAAATAATGAATTATAAAATTTGAATATTGTTAAATCGAATTATTTGGACGTTTGTATTTTGTCATATTTATTATTATTATTTTATTTACTACTTTCACATTCCACTCAAAATTAATAAAAGCCAAATAAAAATATGAAAATACATGAAAAGATGAAAAAAGTATCATCAAATTTTTATCCTGTTTAATTTTTTATCACTTCAATATTTTATTTAAATTCAATAAGACCAAAACCAATACCACGAAGTGTCGAAAAAAAATTCATCAAACGAAATTAGGACTTGTTTTTCATCCTCTTATCGCCGAGTTTCAGGAATCGAAGCTCGTAATTAAACGATCCCTGAGCCATTCTCGAGTGGCACTCGCCGAACGATGGCGAATACTTGCGAATCGAAAATTTCTCGTTACCCAGAAATGACTGTTACTTCAGTTTATTTGCTTCACCGAGCGTCAACGAGTCTAATACTTTCCCGTCCGAACTTCTAATTAAACTTTTTTTCATTCGACAAATCGAAAAATTGATTCAGAATAGTTTCAATCGAGCGCTCTTCGTCTCTCTCTCTCTCTCTTTTTTTTCCTCGCCCGTCTGCTGAAGATTATCGAAAAATTGGAAAGAGCTCGGTCGTAAAAAGAATCGTGGACAAAAAATTGGTATAAATGTCCTCGGGCTCTCGATCCTTTATTTTTCTAGTCGGGACGCGAAGCCACGAAAGAGAAGGGAGCGGTCAAAACGTCGATATAGAAAATAGAAGCCTGTGCTGGAACGATAATGAACATTGACGGTGAGCACTTTATCAACGTGAGTTACTCGCCGAGCGACGCTTATCCTCGAATCCTGCGGTCGCTGGAACGTCACGTTGCATTTTTCTTTCCCGTGACTTCAGCCTAAGCGAAGACGTATCTTGCCAATTTTGATTTTTTTTTCGTGGTGTTTGAGGCTATTTGATTTATTATTCGTGAAGTCTAAAAAATTGGGGATGAATTTTTTTTGACTTGAGAAAAATCGAAATACGTTTCGTCGATATTTCGAGTACATTTTTTTTCATGGAAATAAATTGTTGAAAATTTACAAATTTGAAAAAATGAGTTCGTGTTTATTCTGATGGAGAATCGAGACATTTCTCTGTCACTGTCACTCGATCGATGTCACGTCGACCGCGCGTTTATTTTTTATTTTTTTTGTACTAATCGTTGATACGACGCGAACGTCATATTTTGTTTATTATAGGTATGAATTCGAAAAAATTGAATTGTCACTTTTTCCTCGAGGCGAAACGAAACACATTTCGATGACATTTTCGTCGATATTTCGATCGTGGGTTTTTTTTTACTAATCGTTGGTGCATTGTGAACGTCACGTTGCGTTTTTATTCTTCGTGACTTCATAACTCGTCGATTTGATAATTTTTTTCATGGAATTTAAAAAATAGTGTTCGATTTATTTCGTATAAATTTAAAAAAATGGAGTCATAAATTCTTTGACGTTGCAGCGATTTGAAATATTCTTCCACGAATTTTTCGTCGATATTTCAAACGTCATAACACACTGAAGTTTCGTATCAAATTTTAATTTAAAAAAATTCATAAAAAACGAGTTTATTCCTCGACGTGAATTGAAAATTTTTTCCTCGAAATTTCTGATCGTCACACCGACGTGTTAATTTTTTTTCCTAATATCTTGACACATCTCCAACGTCACGTTGCACTTTTCCCTATCGTGACTTCGATTTTCACCCCACACATTAGTCAGTTTGACAATTTTCCCTTCAGACTCGTGTTCTGAATTTTCAACTAAAAATAAAATAAAACATTTTTCCTCGGCTTTCATCGACGTATCAGCCACCTGTTTGTTTTTTAACGAATCGTCGACACATCGTGACCTTCCTGTCACGCATCCTCTTCCTCCTCGAAAAAAGAAACCCGAGGAAAAAAAAAACGTCAAAAGAAATTGGATCTCGCCACTCTCCCAAAGAAGCTTTTTTCCTCATCTTTTTTCCTTTGTTTTCCCTTTTTATTGCCCTCTCCAGGCAATAAACCGCGTCGAGAGGATGTCCTCTCGAATTCTGCTGATACAAAACGCGCCTGTTACTCCGGTTTAGATCGAATCCTGATCACTCTTCGCCAACTTATTTTCTGTCAGCTTATTGGCCCGGCGCACAAAGCTCCTCGCTCACTCGGAAGATATTCTGACTTTTTCTCCTCCACTCGTGGCGTACGATCGAGTGGAGCATCCACCCGGAACATGTTCCTCAAATGAACGAACATCAAGTACCATACGAAGGCATTCGAGGTTAATCCCAGATTTTTCTTTCCTCCTGACAGAGCTGGAGGAAAGGAAAAAAGCAATTCGAGTCACGAAACGGAAATTTTAGCATATAATAATGTTCATGGAGGAAATGACGAAATAAGAAAGCCTGAAACGAGAGGAAGAAAGATTGTTCTGATTTGAGAAAAAAACATAGAAAATATCAGAGGTCGAGTTTATTTTTGTTTTGGAATCACGTGCACTTTTTTTTCGTCGATTTTTTATAGACTTCCGGTTCCATTGTTCCTCGCAGATCATTCTTATTTTGCTCATACGCTCGTGATGTGGATGAGCGTGATTCTAAATGAAAGTAGGGCTGCAGGGGTCATTCAACGTCGAGCGAACGTCAATGCGAGTGAGATTTTTCCTGCGAATTTTTCGTTGACTAGGATAGAGGAGATAAAAGCTCGAGACGGGTTCCGATTAATCGTCACATGCGTAGGAGGAAATCATTTTTATGGTTGTTTGTTTGTTTGACGTCAGAAGGACGTTCAGAGTTGTGAGATTTTTTTTTGTGTATTTGAGTACACTGAGAGAAAAATTTGCTGCATTATATGAAAATAAATTTGCTGGAACTATTTCTTGATGCTTGGGACTAAAAAACGACTGGAGATGAGTTCCAGTCTATTTAGAATTTATTTTTTTCTTGAGTTATTTTAGGAAAAAAATGGAATTTTGTCTAAATTTAATTTAAATTGTTTCAAATTTTCTAAATAAATCTAATGCAATATTTTTCTTTAAATAAAAAAAATTCTATTCTACTATCATTTTCATTTTTTCAATTTTTTCAAATAAATTCAATGCAATATTCTTTCATTTCAAAAAATTCATCTTCGGAACCCCACGACAGATTTAATTAAATCACACTTGTATTTATTCGGAAATTCAATATTTCCCACACAAAAAAGTACAAAAGCTCGAAACAACTTTCAATTAATTGCAACTGCTGCGTAGGAGAGCAAATCATTTCTATATTTGTGACAAGGCACTCGAGATTTTTTGTACATTTTTGTTGACTGTAGCAAAAGGGAGATAAAAGCGCCAAACAACTCCCAATTCATCGTCAGAAGCAATTGATGCGTAGGAGAATATCATTTAGGTTTATTCAACGTCGGACAAGTGTCATGACTCCCGTGAGCTTTTATCTTTGAAATTTTCGTTGACCATAGGCAAAGAGCGAAAAAAATCTGGAATAACATCTAATTAATGGTCAAACACAACTGATACGTAGGAGGAAATCATTTTTATGTTTGTAATAAGAGTCTTCAGATTTTGTATACATTTTCATTGACTAAATAGATAAGAAATTTCTCGTTTTAGATATCAGATCAATTAGAAAACAGACCGAGCTTTTATTTAAATAAAGCTTCAGCATACATATGTGCTTTATTTAAATAAAGCTTCATTAGGTGTGCTTTATTTAAATAAAGTTTCATTAGGTGTGCTTTATTTAAATAAAGCTTTATCGGATCGGTTTATTTAAATAAAGTTTTTACGTGAATGAGCTTTATTTAAGCGAAACTTTTATTGAGAAGAGCTTTTATTTACCGAAAAGCTCAAATGTCTTCCAATTGGTCGTCAAACGTATCTGATACGTAGGAGAACATCATTTTTTATTCGCAGGTCAATTCAACATCAAACAAATGTCAGGATTTGTAAATCGTTTCTAGGAAACTTTCGTCCACTATAGGCAAAGGGAAATATAAAAGCTCGTGTTAACTTCCCGATTAATCGTCGAACTGCTGCGTAGGTTGGAATCATTTTAATGTTTGCAGAATCGGAAAGTTTGAATTTTAGGAGATTTCGTCCCACATCGCCGATCGGCCCACATGCAGAGCTTGCACTCGCGCATGCGCGCCGGTAGCTCGGAATTGCGGACGATAGTGACGTTGATTCCTTGACAGGGCGTTTAAAGAGGGCGAAATCGAATTTTCTCCGCTCATTTCGTCGCATCGTCGAGAGTGCTTTTTCCCCGGGGCCCCTTGCTACGTTCTGCCAATTTCATCGATACTCGCTGACTAATATTTCCTAGGAAACCCGAAACGCCGAACTTCGCCCGCGCTCCATTTCCCCTCGGGTACAGTCGTTTGCGGAAATTACTCGATCGCCTCGATTGTGTCGCTAATTGCGAAGCCTCCGACCAATTCCTCTCGACCGGGCTCAACGTCGAGAAAACAAAACAAAACAAAGAAACAAAAAAAGAACCACGAAAAAAATCGAACTCGAACAAAATGTTTGCTCGCCGGGGTTAATCCACTCTCGACTCGTGTAACAAACTGAGCAAAAAGTTCCACCAGGAATTTATTGGCTCTGAAAAATAAGCGGATTTGATCAATATTGCCACGATGCTTCGTTTTTCCTCCCTTTTTCGGTCATTTTTTATTTTTTTATTTCGGAATGCATGCTCGTCGAAAAATATGTACGATCGATAGATCGCGGGAATGAGTTGTCCTCGTCACGATATTCATTCCGATCGGCATCAACGAGTCCTCGCGTGTGCATCGCTTCGTGTCTCTCTCACCGTTTCTGTAACGGAGCCTCGATCCCGACGAAATTCCATTCGGAATTCAATATCCCTTCTACCTTTTTTTCCCCTACTACGGTCTCTCCTCACTCTGCTCGCTTCCGTGCCCGTTTTTTCAACGGATATTGGCAAAGAATGCGCATTCATCAAAGTTCAGAGGGCAAAAGCTCCTCGCGAGCTTTCATCGCGTGAATTTCGATGACGCGTTTATATTGGTTAAAAGTTTGTCCTTTTCTTTTATTTACATGGAAGATTTCTCGTTCCCGAGGAAAAATGAGAAAAAAAATTTTTTAAAATGGAATTCCCCTTGTCCTTCTTTTATTCTTCAATCGTTAATCGCTCGATTTGTCTTCAGAAAAATCAGAGTGCGAATCTAAATTACAGAGGTCCTCGAAGTGATTGTTCAACGTAAAATTGAATGGTCTGTTTTTCCTCTGTGATGATCGCTTTCAACCTTTTATTCCCTCTTTTTCTCTCTCTCTCTTCTTTCCCTTTCTTCGTACCGCGGGCATTTCGATATCGCGGTTGAGCGAGAGGATAGAATTCCAGTTTGCCGCAGGGCAACTCTTTTTGTGTCTCATTCCAGAGTGGCATCGTGCCAATGTAATCGACACTATCGCTCACTCCATTCCTCTCTTCCTTCCATCCTGTTTCCTCCTTGTTCTTTCCTACTTCCGCTTTTTCTATTTCCTCTCCTCTATACTTCCTACCACGAACCTTCACCCCCCTCCACCCTCGACATTCCCCGAGAGCCGATGCAGTTTTTACATTCCTTTTTCACCCTCGTTCTTTGTCTATTCAATTTCGATTCGCCTCCCCCCCACCCTCTTATCGCATCGAAATTTCCAATCGGCGAACCCGAACGTCAGAAAAATTCCGCTACCGGGGTATCCGAGACACGTGTTTACAATTTTACGATCTGGATCTATTCCTGGAATGCCATTCGTCACTTTTGCTATTTCGAATTTATGCTCCTCTATTATCCAACATTGCACCTAAAATATCTACATATATATGCATTTTATGTATACGCAGTATATATGTACAGTATATAATACACCGAGATATACAAATATACAGTGTTTAATATACACTAATATATGCATATATACAGTATATAATATACACCAGTATATACAAACATACAGTATATGATATACACCAGTATATATACAGTGTTTAATATACACTAATATATACATATATACAGTATATAATATATACTAGTATATACAAATATAAAGTATATAATATACACCAATATATACAAATATACAATATATAATATACACCAGTATATACAAATATACAGTATATGATATACACTAGTATATACAAATATACAGTATATGATATACACTAGTATATACAAATATACAGTATTATATGATATACATCAGTATATACACTATACACTATATAATATATAGTATGTATGTACAAAGTATTATATATGTGCATATAGATATGTATTTTCAGTTAACCTTTTGACCATTTTACAAATGTTCTGCACCGTGAATTAGTGATCCTGTAATTCCGATGGTTTACGATTTGTAGAATCGATGAAGCTCCTTTGACCGAATCAAATTGAACGGAGGTAATGAAATTCGATACACGTTGTTATCGCGAGGCCTGAATTTCCACGGAGAGACCCGATGTATGCATAGATCCGAGCTGGTTATTAGTTTGCGGACGGACAGGTGATACGTGTTATTATTCGACAGGATAAGCAGCTTGTGAACACAGACTGGAGGGAACCGTACACACGGGAGGAGTACTCTCTCCTCGTGTGTTGACTAACAAAGCTGGACGTTTCATCGTATCTCGGACTGGCACGCTTGATCAAAACTCGATCCGGATCTATCGGCTGGAAATTAACGACGAAATCCTCGCTCCTTGGACGTTCCAACGTCTCGATCTTTCCTGGTCGCTTTTGCCCCCTCGAGGAACGCCTCCTCAACGGTGGCTGGTTTCGATCTCACTTCACGATGATTGCCTCGCTCCCACTCGAAATACTCGATACACGTTACAATAAGCATCACCGATACCTCATCGGACGGGAGCCTTATCCGGTAGCTTGAAAACGGAGATTGATCCAGTTCTGTCTCGCTCGCGCTTACCGAGAGTCTCGACTCCCTCTCTGTTTATATATAGGAGAGCACTTCAACCCTTTCATTCTCAGGAGCTCATCCCCTTGCATTTACAGCCCTTTCTCAATCCCCGAAAACTCGCTGATAACGCTCGCCCGGCGATCTATTAAAAGCGCAGATAAAGCGTTCGTATAAAACTCCTGAAAAAAGATTGCCCGGACTCGACTTTCATCCATTTCGTTTCTCATCCTCTTCATTCTCTTCCGGCTCCGTTTTTCTTTTTTCTTCTTTTCTTTCTTTCTGCAACGACTTTTCTATTACGGAATTTCGTCGCTCTTGTGAATTTTGTAACAAACGACCCTGTCTGTATACTCCCGATACAATGGCTTTCAAATTATTCTCGTGTGCCGGATCGCTTTTGGATAATCTTTTGGAAAAGTGAATTTTTGATGAAGCGATAAAATACACGTGCGGGGACAAAAGTTTCGCCAGCTTCTTTTGTTGTTCTTTTTTACCTGCTTTATCGTACTTTGGTAGTAAAATTGAAGATGATAAGAATTTGATCAAATTTTTAAAGAATATCCTTTGACGTGAAATATGTGGCTATAAATTGTTTTAAAAATTTTCATCCTCATGGATTACTTCAAATTTACCAAAAATCTTATTCCTTAGCCATTTGACGATAAATTTCATCAAATTTTATTCATATCAGTTTCTGATCCATTCTTTCTATTTTTATATAATATAAAAATATAATTATACAATATATTCGTATACTATATAATATATTGGTATATTACATAATATATTCGTATATTACATGATATATTCGTATATTGCATGATATATTCGTATATTATATGATATATTTGTATATTACATGATATATTCGTATATTATGTAATATCATTTCGTATATTATGATATATTTGTATATTACATTTTATATTCGTATATTATATAATATAATTTCGTATATTATATAACAGTACATTATATCAATATGTTTTATTAGGTATATATCATATAATTATACGATATAATTATATAATAAAAAATAATCGCATGATAAAACATTGTAGATATTTTCAAAAAGTGAATTTTCGACGAAACGATAAAATGCACTCCAGAAAAAAAAGTTTCACGAGCTCTTTTCTTTTAGCGTCTCTTAAACCGTTGAATGATTAGATCTTGAAAGGATGTGCGAACATTTTAACGTTTTCGTGTGTACGAGCATTTTTAACATTTCTTCGGTGAGCACTTTCGCACCTCTCGAAATATATCTTGTGAAAATTCGGAATAAATATTTCATAGTTTTGCAACGAGAATGGTACAGAAAAAAAAACGGATACGGTCTGTGTTCTCGTATCAATAATGCATTTCTTGCTTCCATGAGCTTTCGGTGTCTCTTTCGAGGAATATAAAGCTGGCTTCGCGTTAGCGAGGAACAGATTTTATTTCCCTCAGGGTATATGCTCTTTGATATCACTCTTGGTACACGATTCTCGCTTTATCTCGTCTCGTCTGTACGCGGCTATAACTCCGAGCGAAACGAGACTCTCGAGTATTTGAACGTCTCAACTTATATTCCACGGGCAAGATAGCGCCAACTAGCCGCCGGAAATAAGAAATTACCACTTACTAGACACCAATCTGCCGGAATAATTAATACATTTTCCGTTCTTTATCCTCCGCGAGAGTCGAGCTTTCTGTCGAAAAAAAGTCATTTCCGCCGACCGGAGGCCCTATATTTATCGCCTTTTTGCCAGGACAATAAAAAATTTTCGATCAGAGCAACGCGAATTGGATTTCCCCTCGATTTTATGGCTTTCGAAAATAACATGTATCACATTTTTCATATTTGTGAATTTAACGCTTCCTCGGATGATGTATCCACTATAAATTGCGGATTATTCTGATACGGGACACGTGGTGTCCTCCCAGCTTTGTTTAACGCAACGATAATTCGGATGACGAGTCGAATATTCAGAGATGACGAGGGGGAAAAGTCTGCCCGGTGTGTTTCGGACATCGCGGCTTTCCTGGTGCGGTTGTTCCGAATATTGACGAAAATTAAGGGGTGAGAGGAATCGTGCGAGCGTGAACCATCCATGATACTAAACTTTGCTTTTCCTCTGTCATCTCACTTTCTCTCTCTCTCTTTCATTATATCTTCATCGTCCGGTGTTCACGCGCCTGCGAAGGTTCCCGTCGTGGGCGAGATACGGTAGAACCACGAGGGAGGAATATGAAAACCTCTTTGATCGGACGTCAAACTGAACTAAATATCAAAAGGGGTCAAAAGGGGGAGAATTCTGCGTGCGCGAGGGAAAACGTGTCCCGTTCCGGACGTGTAATTACCATACTGGTATCGATATTTCGCATCATCCTGCCGCCTCGCACGGACAACTTTTTAATATCCGACTTTTTTTTACAAAGAGAAGAGAAATCGCTTTCCACCCACTGCGCTCGGAGCAACGTCGAAGTCAATGAAGATTCATTTTTATTTATTTCAAACAATATCTTCACCTCATGCGCTCCTCTACGATTTTTTTACATCAAATACACATTTACATTCGTAAGCGTACTTTATCCCCGATGCAGGAATCAGAAAGACAAAAGAAAATACGAAGAGCCGCTCCAAATTAAACGAGGAGAAGAAACAAAACATTTCGCAAAAGTCGAATTAACGAATAGTCTTTTTTTTATACAAAATTTCACTATCGATTATTTACATTCAATTATTTTATAGTAAACGAGATAATTTACCAACAATTTTTCACGATTCGTTCCTTCCGACATTTTTCTATTTTGCCGTCGCAAAATTCTTTTTTTAAATTTTTTCCTAAACATACGGGCCGCACATTTATTTATTCTGAAATGTTTGACAGAAGCTCGTTTCGATGATTTCTCGAATGTTCACTCGGCGCTCGAAACTTTCACAATAAATCCTCGCGCGCGAACACGAGCTTTGCATGTCGCGAGGAAAGGAGTCGAGGAAGTTGAAGGGAGAAAGGAAAAAAAAATAAGCGGTACGTAGGTCGTTTTCTCGCAGTACAGGTCGTTACGATTGTAATATCTAGTTCGCTCTCGTTCGTATCGGATTGTTACGAGTCGGCCGGGCGGGATCTCATATCCTGGGGGCACTTCTGGATACGGTCCAGTAGCGATGTATTCGGGGGCTTACAATAAACGGTAAAGCGAAGCGAGGAATCGTTCGTTCGCGCGAGTCGGCCGCGTTGTTGCCTGCGCAAAATCTCCGCTCGCTAATTCAGTTTGACGAGCCGTGCAGCTTTTGGCCGTACGCAACGAAACGAGCAATTTAACAATCATAACGACGCATCTTTACACGGTAAAGGCTCGTTACTCCTCGCACCGCGAGCGAGCTTTCATCAAACTTATTATTCAACGAATTTCAACCATTTAAAAAAGTCCAAAAACTCAACGGTGGTAACGTTTTTTTTAACACTGCATTTGTCGAGGAGCTTCGCGATCCTCGTGTTTGCCCGATCTGCACTCATCGACGCTTATTACTCCTCAAAAGTTCAAAGGTTGCGAATAATCCGGCTGCCGTTTCTTCTCGTGCAAATTTCATCACGGCTCTCGACATCGAGGGCCCTCGGAACGTTTCGTTGAATTTTACCGTCTCGTTTACTGCATTCCATTACGATACAGCGAAAACCGGGCTCTCGAGCATGCAAATGCTTTTCTGGAGCTTTTCCTCCCGGAGAGAGAAGAGAGCTACGTGCCTTGCCTGAGAAAATGCGTAATGATAGATCGCCGATCAAGGAGGTCATTCGGTGTGCTCTTTCATTTTATTTTTCCGAGGCCGCTCTCAAAACCGCACTCGAGACTCCGCTTTGAAAGCTCCACCGATTCCCCGATCACCACGTTCTTACCCCGACCATTTATTCGTGTCAAGAGACCCGCCGCAGAGAGCCCGGAGTATCGAAAAAAACGAAGAAACTTTATTTCATTCAACCTCGAAGTTGGATCTAATATCCGGGAGAATAGCTCCCTCATTTTTTCTTTTTCTCTTCTTTTTTTTCTTTTTCTTTGCGTACAAGCGATATGGAATCGTCGGTAAGATTGATAGCTCGACGTGAGATGGAGGTTAAGGTTGGCGGTTGGACGAGTCGGAGGAACGATTGGAAGCTTCTGTAAGGAGGAAGTTTCGTCGGCTCGAGTTTGGCACGGTCTATCTTGGTGGACGCCACGTTTGGTTCCTGTACCGGCAGAGAAGGACCTTCTTGAATGCCTGTCGGAAAACTTTGTTGAAGATCGTGTAGAATATCGGATTGACCATTGAACTCGCGTAACCGAGCCAGGTGACGAGGTCGAAGATGTTTCGGTTTATTCGCTTCTCGCAATCGGGACAAACGGCCGGGACGAGGTTGAGGACGAAAAATGGTGCCCAGAGGATGACGAATGTGAAGAACACAACGCCGAGGACCTTCGTTGCCTTTTGCTCCTGCCTGATTATCCTACCGTGCCGAGAACTGTTCCTAGAGAGCAGACTTGATGTCCTGGAGTGATGACTCCTCACTGGCCCGGAATATCTAAACAGGCACGGCGAGGATGAATTGTTCTTCGCGGCGAGGGTCGCCTGGCCGTTGTGAGCTCGCATCGTCGCTGCTCGCCTCAGCGGACTTGGTTTTGTCACTAAGAGAGTCCTCGTGCTTCCTGCAAACAACGAAATCTACAGGAAAAGATAGAAAGCCCAGGACCTGACTAGAAATTTATTGTTTTGTCAGATTCTGTGATTGTCTCATCTTTCATCAGATTCTGATTAAGTTTTGATGAGACATGATCCTCCATATTCTGATGAGGTCCTAACAAGATGGTTCTCATGTTCCATATTAGGTCCAGATTAGGACCAAGACATAATACATTCCATTAGGACCTTCCATCAGGTCCTGACCAAGTCTTGATAGGACATACAATTCATCAGATTCTGATGAGGTCCTAAAAAGATAGATCTCATGTTCCATTAGGTCCAGATCAGGATCAAGATATTATATATTCCATTAGTACCTTCCATCAAGTCCTGATCAAGTTTTGATTAGAAATGATTCATCAGATTCTGATGAGGTTCTGACACGTCACCTTTCATCAGGCTCTGGCAAGATATGTTTGATTAAGTCCTTATTAGGTCCTATCAAGACAGTTTGTATTCCATCAGGACTTAATTACGTCTTCCTAAAGTGCAGTGCTTCAGGTAAGGTGTAACACAATTAAAATTGATTGAACAATTTGTGTGAAACATGTCATTCGAATCTCATTGAATACAAATCCTATCGAGGTCAACCTTACATAAAGCTTCCACTTCGGGTTAACCTGATCAGGTGTTTACGTCATTTTATGCTGACCTCATAAAAAATTTCCAATCAGAAAACGATGAGAGAATTGCATTTAACCGTTACGTACCTGCACTCGATCCTCGTCTGACGGCTCGCCACGTGACGACCGAGCTCGAGGCTTCGGTTTCCGATTTCGACGTCCTACTGAGGAATCCGCTCTCGAGATTTCTCCCTAAGGGCTTCATGGTGTCACTCGATACGATGACGACATCACTGGCCGGGTGGGGTGGTGGTTGCTTCGATGGTTCCCCGAAGTATGGGCAAGTGCATGGCGGAGGGAGGGTCAACTCGGTCGATTTTTCCTCCACTCCTGTCTTGTTCTCATCGTCGCTCACGTTCCAGCTTGAATATTGTTCTCTGAGCAACGTCGATTCGTGAAAACTCACGGAACGCTTTCTCATCGACGATTTCGGGGAGCTTGCGTTTGCTCTTTCGAGATGAGTCTCGTTGAAAGTCGATGCTCGTCTTCGATGTCTCCACGTGCTCGCGCGATTCTTATTCCCCTCGTTCACCGACGTACCAGCTTTCGAACCCGACTCGTTGACGCTCTTCTCCTCGTTCCTGAAAATGTCACCAAATTTCCTTTTCCTAGAGTCTGAAAACAGTTTAGAAAATATGCAATCTTGAGTCGAGGGGATTGAGAGGAAGTAAAATGAAGAGTTCTGACACTCCCTTGATGGCTCTCGACGGGTCAAGAGATCGTCCCTCGCATGGAGTCATCGCTCTTAAACTCCTGACACTTCAATCGCGATGAACTCATTCCTGCCAGGAATATCTCGGACCGCGAAGTTTCTGGGCACGTACTGGCTCTATGCAAACGTTTTTACAACTGGATCTAAACGGGAATTTATCGCTTATTCGTGTAAGCGGATTTTCCGCGTCGCTGATCTCGTTCTTTTCCAACGTCCGTCGCTTTATCCGAGCCAGCACGAATCTCTGCGATAATTCGGGCAAAAAGGGAAGGAACGCTTTCTGAAAAATCTTTTTTACGTGTTTTTTTTCCATACAAACTCTGCATTCGAGATGTTCCAATTGCAGGAGAGGCGTCGAGGGAGAATGAAACGCCTAGAAGCTCCGTTACAACGATATTAATGATAGTACATGTGGCTCAAGGCAAGTGTCACGTGGCCAGCGGAGCGTGCTCTCATTCCGTAATTCCCTTGACGTTTCATCTATCCCGTTCGTGTGCTAATGTATCGCGGAACGTAACGAGACTCGTTATCTACATCGCGGAGAGCCGAGAGGCGCGCGCAAAGATGAACTGACCTCTTCTTCATTTTCCGAAATTCAAGTTCCAAATTAAGACCGAGTGCAATATCGAGAAACCGTCAGACGAGCTATAACTTTCCAAAAGGTCTTGCTTCATTTTAGCCTCCTTCGTGCCTCCGCTATCTGGGAATATATCCGTCGCTAATGGCACTTTGATCATATGTACCTTTGAGAGCAAACTCAAATGGTCCAAAGTACACAGCGGGTGGGAGAAGTGTCCTGTAGGGTTCTAAAGTTCCTCCGGGCTTGTCGAAGCGAGTACCAGTCGAATCTCCAGAGACCCCGGAACAATTTACAGACAACCGGTACATCCGGAGCATTTAAAAGGAAGTCAAGATCCTCTATGACGCAGCATTAACCACCATTTGAAGCAGTCAGCGGATGTTTCCGGAATGGAAGCGTCTTTGGATTTACGAAGACGAGTAATCCCGGCGAGTTGAAAGGATTCTGGAAGTTCCACCTAATCCTCGGCAGGGAGTCTCGTGTCGGGACAACACTCTCTTCGACATCCAAGGTGTAATCCTCCCCACACCGCGCTCTCTCTCCTTAAACTTGGACGACACGGGATGGGCGTCTACCCGAGAATTCAATAACCACCAACCCGGACTCCTTGGAGATGACGCGTGTGTGCCTGCATTATTTCACTACGGGCTGGAGGGCTTGGCCTCGTCTGGGTGCATGCGCCCGTGCACACATCCCATCCTTCCGCGTATTAAAATATAATGACAGAGAAGGATCGCTCCGTACGCAATTTCCCGATAAGCATCGACCTCACTCGTGACCTCGAGACTCCTTTTCTGCGAATTTCATCCCCGACCGTGCCCTTTTGCGAAGCTCTCGCTTTAACGACTTGCATGGATGAAACGTTCTTTTATATCACTCGGATTCTCTTCACCTTTTCCCTCGATAACTCAGCGAGAAACTTTTGCTTCAGCTTCCAAATCGATTTACAAGTTTTACAATGAAAAACCTCTGATGAGCTACGGTAAATATTTCTCATACGTTTTTATTCCTGCTCTCTCGGAGTTTGCTGGAGTTTTCGGTGGATCCGGGCGAAATTGTGATGGGTCTGGTCACGTGTGCCGGGCTCTCTCAGTGCTTCAACGCTCGCTCGATGCGACTTTCGACGTGACGAATTTGCCAACTTCCCGTGAGGCTCGTGCTACCGTCAGAGAGCAGAACGAAAAGGTGAATCCTCAGTGAGTCAGGACACACAGAGAGACGAGTCGGGAACGTACTACTCTAATTTCTCGAGCGTCATTCCCGTTGAGAATTCGCGGATAGAGACACGATTATGGAGAACGAAACGGTACAACGCGAGATACACTCATCCTTTCACAGTCGTAAAAAAATTACGTGCGCGACACTGTTTCGTGAATATCACGCGAAATTCTTCTCCTCGCCATTCTGGTTTTATATTTTATTTCCACCTTGATTTTTCTTTTTTTTTCGAAAAAGGAAAAGTTCTTCAGTTATTGTCATCACAGCTACCCGAAGCTTCCGTCCTCAAATTTTATCTCCACTCGGAAGAGTCGCGCGGACACTCCAAGCGAGTAATCTCCGGCTTGGAGTCGTTAATATAATGTGACTCGGAGGCGACGCGAAATCTCGGTTTTCGCAATCGCAACGGGGAAACTCGATCGGGAAGCGCTCGTCGATTCTTAAGCAAACGAGACACTCATCTCTGGGATTCCCGTTTCATCCTTCGCTAAATGAAATCCCTGCGGAACGATGAAAATGGTTTTATTCCGTTCTCGTATCTCCGTGTGGCTCGCGGTCATGTTTTTTCCCCCAGAATTTCCGTGATTTTTTTCTCCTCCAGACATTAAGAATCCTTTTACGAGTGAAAAATGCCTCTGATATATTTTCCAAATTTTCCAAGCGAGAAATTCCGATTCAGAGGGTGAGAATTGTCGCAGCTGCTTGAAATCCTTTTCCTCGTTAAAAAAAAGGAAAAAAATCAGGAAAAAAATCCGATGCGATCTCTTTTCTCTCGGCGTTTCTCATTTCTCTCGAATCTGACGATGTGTTTTTCTTCCCTTTGATGCCACGATGCGTTCTTTATTGAACGAACGCCGTCGAGCTCGCATCAATTATCAACGACGTTGCCCTACATACTTTGCCTCGCGCATGAAAAAGGATGCTCCAGCTTCGATGGCGCTCCGGGCACTCGAAAAAACTTTCTTCAACGACTCTCGAATGAAAAAACATTCCATCAGGTGTTATTTTCTTTTTCAAGAGGACGCTCTCATAGAGAATGCTCATTTTTCACGAGGCACTTTGTGGGACGTGTACTTTATTGTTTTTCGAGAACGTAATCTTGGAAAGGAATTTATCGGGGGCGGTCCCGATGGCTCCGAGTCACTCAGGAGGTGAGGATAAATGGAAGAGAATACGGATGGTATGGAAAAAAGTGATCTTACCCTTCTTGGAAGTTGCAGCAGCGAGATGCGATCTGACGCTGATGAGTCTGGTACTGGCTCGGTTGCTGATGAATGATCGGCTGTACCGGGGTCGTTCGACGATTCTGCTGGGGTGTCGAACTCCCCGCTGGGCTCGTAGCCAGCGGAGTCTGCTGCTCGCTCTCGACGCTGCCGGCCATGCCCTCGAGGCCTCTCGAGAGCTTCAGCATCTCGGCTCCGAATGCGTGGAGCGCGGACATCGCCGAGGGCGGCGGTTCGCTCTCCGGCAACCACAGCTCGTGCGTGTCCGTCAATTCGGTCTCCGTTGACGCTCCGGACGTGTGCTGGGGCGTCCCGCCGCCGCTCTCGCCACCCTTGCTCAGCAGGAACCTCCGCCACGTACACCGTCGCTCCAGACCTGAAATTCAACGCTCATTCGTACGACAGGTCGCAAAACAAACTCCGCTATCAACCGGACATTCGTATTTTCATCGCTCGTTTCCTTTCATTCGTGACTGTTTTCTTTTTCCGTCCATCCTCCGCTCTTAACTCTCTCTTTCATTTTTTCCTCCTGTCACCCTTTCCGTACCACCGGACATTATTTATCCCCTATTTTGTGGGTCAGCCTAACGCTCGGAGTCACGACCCGGCTTTTCTCACACCACGATCGATAACTTCGAGATGTGTGTCGCGTTTATCACTTCTCCTCGCTCTCTCTCTCGGCTCTCTCTCCTGGACAATATGCACTCCCGGGTGATAACCGTGAGCTTTTACGAGTACGACGAAAATTAAAGAGAGCGCGATAAATTCGACTCGATTTACGAGATTCGATCTCACCGAGGGCGCAAGTAAAAAAAAAACGAGCGAAAAAACAGAGATTGAATGTAAAGTGTCGCGAGAGCATATGCGATTTTGTTATTGGAATTCTGAGATTAGCCGGAGACGAATATCGCGATTGCGCCCCCGAGCGAGCACGCGGTCGCACCGAGCACAAATATGCGTGCATAAAAATGCACATATACTTCGGGGAGTACATAAAGGGGCGAGGAATAATGTGCGCACGTACGTGGAAGCGAGAGACGATAAAAACGCCTGGCGCTGCCTCCCGGGGAAAAGAGAGTGGACGTTTCTTTGCACGTCAGTTCCGCTTTCTCCGAGGATTACGTGATCCATGTAACGATTTTCCTCCCCCATGGCCTGCACCCTGATTTCTGCTCTCTTTTATTTGCAAGTAGATTGCCCGATGCTAATTTTTCACGCTCATTTTTTCGAGAACCGTGGGCCGGTCCGGTGTCCCTGTTTGCAAAAGGAAAAAAAAACACGAGAAAAAAAAAGAATTTCTTTTCATCCGGTTTTATATACCAGAAGGCTTCGTGCAACACCGTCCCACACGAAACTCCCTCGCACGAAGCTCTCTCCCTCTCTGCTCCCCTCTTTGTCACTCGACTCCCTTAGCGAGAGAAGAAGCGAGAAAAAAAAGGATTCCCCATTTCCATCGCAGTCTCGTGTCCTCATTGTGTGCGCTCGCTCGTCTTTTCAGGCTCCTTTCGATAATCGATATTTCTTTGTAAGACCTTTCCACCGGGTTGCAAATGAGGTGCGCCACGAATGGACGCTCGATTTTTATTACGAGCTCCTTTGAATCACGATTTATTCTCACCCCGAGTCCACGGGAATCAAACGTCGGCTTTGAATCTACGCTCTCGATGATCATTCGCATCGCCAACATCTGAGTCGCGTTCATGGTCAGTGAAAAGGGGAAAGATCAATTGTTCCGGTAGTTAGGACTTCAAAAGCTCGTTATTGAAACGTTAGTTGGAAATTCGCACGCTCATCGATCGCCAGGAGGAAAGACTGGGTAACAGTCGATGTTTCTTAATTATGGGGAAAAAAGAATGAAAAGGGTTGAGGTTTGGGAAAAAAGAGGATAAAAGTCGGGAACTGCCGCTTCCGGACTCCTCCGGACATTGGAAAAAGAGAAAAGGGAGTGAAAAAAGTTTTCCTTCGAATTCCGACGAGTCGTCGAAACGAGTCGATTTACATGCGACTTTTCGCTCCACCGGACTAGATGGAAATAAGCCAAGGAGTTTCAGAAACTTTTCACGTACCGTAAGCGGTGAAATAATTATTTGTTCGTGGAGTCGTTCTCTCGACAAGTAACGAGTTACCTGGGTATAGTTTTATTCTTCCTTTTTTTCGTTTACTTGTTTTTTTTTCTAGAGGAAAACGGGGTTAATAAACAGCCATGGGCGATGAAACACTGATGGGAAGCTCGAGAAATTTCATCCCTCGGTTTATGGAGAACTCGGAGAAAATAAACATTCTTGCTTTTCACTCATCCTTCATAAATTCGTGAAACAAGTTTTATTAATTTCCGTAATCGGGGTCGTCTTATTTTCCTGTCGTCTTTGTTATCAAGTAATTAATTTCAAAGTGGAATGTAAGAAGCATTATTATTCAGATACTCCGGGGCGGTTAAATGTTTGTATTGCATGCAACGTGACCGTGTTCGCGGCAGAAGTCTACAAACCTCCTGTAGTGGCGCTCTGAGGGCCGCCCAACCACCCGGAAAACCGATTCGATGCTGACCCACCGATATTTTGACGCTCTTCCGCCAGTAGTCTTACAGTCAGCGCATATGTCAGTAACATTACTACGAGAGGAATGTAGAAACATACTATACTGCCGATTAACTTGTAGAGCGGATCTGGTATCTGACAAGCTCCGTCTATTACCACGGACTCGTCCTCCTGGAACAGACAGTCCTTGATTAATTCAGGCTAAAAGAATACGATTATTTTCAGGATACCATCGATTTCATCATAAAACAATTCAAATAGATTTAATAATTCAACAATAGCATACAAATAGGTTTAATACAATTTAGAATTAATCTGTTGCGTTCACATTTCGAAATGATAACTTAATGGTCATATGGGGTCCAGTGGACTGTACGCAGAAAAATAGATGGCATTTGTATTCTATTCAATTTATTGATTTGTTGCCAAATTTATAGCGATCAAACAAAGACAGAAATTCTGAATTTACAATGGCAACACAGTCTGGTATGTACTGGATCCCATATGACCGCAATGGGTTAAGTTTAATTAGAACAGTATTTGGGATTCAAGTAGTAAAACAAAACGAAATTTCATTTCTTTTGCAACAGAACACCTGAACAATGTCCAAGCGTAGTGTCATTGCTGGCCGAGAGTTACAATCCTCATGTCAGATACGGGGCTGCTATGGCGTTGGGTATTGCTTGCGCTGGTACAGGGTTGAAAGAGGCAATCGCTCTCCTTGATCCGATGACCAACGACCCGGTAAACTTTGTACGTCAAGGGGCATTGATTGCCTCGGCGATGATACTCATCCAACAGACCGAGGCAACTTGTGCTCGCGTGAAGGACTTCAGAGCCCTCTACGCAAAAGTCATAGTTGACAAGCACGAGGACGTGATGGCCAAATTTGGGGCAATTCTGGCGCAGGGAATCATCGATGCGGGTAAGAATGAACGGAGCACGAGGCTCTCCTTGCCCCGGGCGAATCCCTCTGACTTGTCCGATAATGTCTTCAACAGGTGGCAGGAACGTGACGGTATCTCTACAATCAAGGACCGGACACACAAATATGCTGGCAGTCGTTGGGGCTCTAGTGTTTACTCAATATTGGTACTGGTTCCCGTTAGCTCACTGTCTCGCCCTCGCTTTTACCCCGACATGCATCATAGCCTTGAACGCTCAGCTCAAGATGCCGAAACTCGAATTCCGCTCGAATGCTCGTCCCAGCGTCTACGCTTACCCGGCGCCTCTTGAAGAGAAGAAACGCGAGGAGAGGGAAAAAGTGACAACCGCTGTTTTGAGCATGGCTTCACGTACTAGACGTCGTGAATCCGAGAGACGGGCACTTCGTCCTTCCCATGAGATGATGGAAGTGGTAAGTTATTGATTGAGGTTGACTTCTGCTTTAGCTGATGGCACTAATACCAGAATTACCTTAAGGGACGGTCGAATTGATCATCGTTGACTAATGGTCCAGATTGATTTGGTTTTTGTTGATTTGGTTACAACACAATTGATTTGGTTCTTGTTGATTTGATTACAACACAATTAATTTGGTTCTTGTTGATATGGTTACAACACAATTGATTTGGTTCTTGTTGATTTGGTTACAACGCAATTGATTTGGTTCTCGTTGAGTAATTTAAAGACCATTTGGTTAGTTACATTTTTAGGAAGTAGTGATCATTTTGATACGTTTCGGGGTAGTTATAGATTTGGTTCTATCATCTTTAAGCAAGACTCATTCCGAATGAGACTTGTCGACCCTTGTTCATTCTTAGGATCCACCGACCACCGAAGCTTCCAAGGAGTCCGCTGAAGTCAAAGATGCGGCCAAAGAGAAGGACGAGGCTCACAAGAAGAAAGAAAAGGAGGATAAGGCTGACAAGAAGGGCAAGGAGGATGATAAGACCGAGAAGGACAAGGATAAGAAGGAAGCCGAGCCGAATTTCGAGATACTCCAAAATCCTGCTCGTGTAATGCGACAGCAGTTGAAAGCGATTCAGCTCGTTGAAGGAAGTCGATATGCTCCGGTCAAAGATGTGCAGATCGGAGGGATAATAATGGTGAAGCACATTAAGCCAGACGTTGAGGAGGAACTGGTCGAACCGGTAGCAGGTAAGCTTGAGATTTTCTCTCAATGTCCGATCAGCTTTAATGCGGCTCTCTTGTTGCAGCTTTCGGACCAAAGCCAGATGAAGAGAAGGAGACCGAGCCACCGGAACCTTTCGAATACACTGAGGATTAAGCTCAACTTCCTTTCTCCCTTCGAACCGGAGCTTCGAAGTCGCTTCGGTTACTTTCCCCCCGCTTCGTCCTTCTTTCCATTTACGCCGATACATCGTAGCCGATTGTCAATCTTCTTTTGTAACACGAATAAAATTTGGTCCTCGAGGATCTTTTACGTATATGCTCCAGATCTTGATTCATTACCCATGTTACCAGGTCCAAATACCACTGTCTCCAGGGTGAACGGACTCGAATAATGGAAAGCGTTGACGAATGGACGTCTCCAATCCCATTTCGCGAGTACGCTCACCCTTTTTTATACTTTTTTCCCCGTATTCTCGATGCTCGGGTGACCCAGGTCCAGTGGACGAACGTGACGTTCTACCAAAGCTCCGACCAGCAAAATGGGATTAAGCTGGAAGTCAGGATTAGGCCGATCAAAGGACTCCTAGGGCTCAACGGATTCAAGAGACCATTCCTTCGAAGAGCCCCACAAAATAAATTACATCTCTTTATTTTCTTGAAAAAATAAATAAATAAATGGAAAAAAAAAGAGATCGTGAACTTTCCTGAAAGCTCCGGAAATGATTGTTTCTCGCTCCTTCGCGCAATATCTTCTTTCTTACCTTGGAATACATGAGGCTCAGAGGTAGACTCATGGCGACGCTCAGCACCCAGACGAATAAAATCTTATATACGACTCTCCGTTTCGTCTTATTCCTACCGAATTTCATGGGATAACGTAGGCTGAGATAACGGTCGACGCTTATAGTGCACAAGTGCATTATACTGGCCGTACAGAAGAGAACGTCCAGGCAGATCCACACGAGACAGTAGCTCGATGGTAAAGGAAAGTATCCTGAAATTGTACAAAAAATAATAACAATTAAAATTTTGTATTATGATAATTATATTGACAATTTTAATATTAATCATTGTTTGAACAATTGAAAAATGAGAATTGCATACAAAATTGTTAAATTTATACGACATTGGAGTTAGATATCTTTTAAACTATGCAGTGAATCGATTTCTCATTTGGCAGAGAATTTTATAATATATTTTGAAACAACACTGTAAATAAGTCATAAGTCGTTTGCACTTGGAACTGCCTATTTTTGGCACTCACTTCCGTCTAATTTCCGTTTATTGAGCTCTTTTTCGGCTTTCAAGGTGGGTCCATGGTCACATCTACTGAATCAAAGGGAATAAGTCGTAGAGCAATTCGCTAGTATTTGTGATAAAATGAGACAGCCTGTTTTGCTATTATTGATCGCTAATTACTAATTACTGATTAAGAATATCCTAGTTAAAAAGTTTACTGTTTGTTGCGGAAGAGACCTATTGATTTTTATTAAGAATTTTATTTTATATTATTTTCATATTGTTATGTATTATTATTGAACTTTCGTACTTACATACACAAATTTGTAATTTGTTTATCATTCTTGCCAAAAGGAAACCAAGGCATAAATATATTATTCTATTCTATTCTAAATCTACGTGTTGTAGTCCTTTTTTACACAACGTTAAAACGTGTAAAATTCGTAAATTTACACACAGTATGTGATTAAATTACACACAAAATGTTAATTAATTTCATAAAAACACACATATCTGTGTTTTTCAACAAATCGTGAAAATTTTACACACTCAACTGAGTAAAAATGGGCACGTTACGCGTGTTAGGAATCACACTACGATTTACAGTGAAATCGCCAGAATTTCAGCGATTTCTGCGATAGGGGTAATATACTTAAATTCCGGAAATGCTGAATATTCCAACGTAAATATGGCAAGAACCCTGAATAACAACTAACAAAATGAACAAGACCAAAATAGAAAGGAGTGAAGAGGTGATGAG
Source organism: Cremastinae sp. B BG-2022a (assembly GCA_030522605.1). Classification (NCBI taxonomy): domain Eukaryota; kingdom Metazoa; phylum Arthropoda; class Insecta; order Hymenoptera; family Ichneumonidae; species Cremastinae sp. B BG-2022a. The sequence continues at coordinate 1,598 of JAPYYX010001108.1, read as the reverse complement.
TCGTATTTTCAACCTCACTCCTCTCTAAACCGATCATGACCTTTTGAAAAACATTATAAAATAACATCCAAGAGATACTTCATTGTCAAAGCTTTTTCTGTTACATAGATCGTATTTTACCGGATCCCATTACCATAAATAAGGTCGGATCACGTGCATAAAGAATTCTGAAAGTACAATGAGGCAAAGCAAATTCACCGTATGTGATGTGGTCTTTCGGGGTCCAAAGCTGCATAATAAGGGTTAAAAAAATATCCTAAAAATATAATACAAAAAAAGGAAAAAAATAGACAATACACACAAACATACTCCTGATTGGAAATTGCCTACCGAATTGCATTGCAATGAATCTAATTGACGTTACAATAAAGCAAATGAAGTATCCTAAAATGTGATCCATAAAGTATACGAACGAAACGACGAAATCCGTTCAATATTGTTTCATGAAACGGGGATGATCGAAATAGTTGATTCAGAATAGCCAACTGGAAATCGCATAACGAATTACATTCAAAGGGAGAATGATTGAATTTTGATGCACAGGGGATGCCTGACGAATCTCATTGGGACAAATGAAGTGTCGTAATGAAGGTCTATGCGTCCTTTTGCGGGGCAACGATTCGTGCCAGGTGGAGGTGCGTTAAAAAGGCGCGGAATCAGCAGTCCGTGACAAAGCTGGCTCTCTATCCGGCGTTTGCCGACGGCAGGAAACAGCCGCAGTGCGGTATACTTGCGAGCGTTCCTCCTTTCCAGTTTGTGCGTCGCCGCGATAAAATCCTCTGATTTCAATTTAACGCGAATTCGAAACGCCCCGGTCATTATGGCACCGCCGTTACTACATCGCGTATATTCGAACGTTTCACGTGTTGACGCGGAGTTGAGACTTCTCTCAAACCTACTCCTCGAGAAATTCGTAATTAGCTTGCGCCAAGTACTCTCCTCCACTTACTCAAATAGTTCTCCATGTATTTGAAATGCCAGAGTTACCAGGAATGACATTAATTCCGTAAAAAAAGCTCAAAATTAGGGGAGAATGTTCGTAATAAATTTTCATCATCAAAATGTAAGAAACAATATTTGATTTATCTAGCGTTTGAGCCAATTATGTTATCCACTTGAATTTAGATTTAAACGGCACTTGAAACGTTATGAATTCGTCTGTGAGGTGATATAGACGATGCGGATAAGTCGTTGACGAACTATAAAAAACGATTTTTTTGTTGCCAATTATCGGCAATATATGAACAATTCTCTAGAAAAATCGGATGCGTACTTGAAATTGAATGTATTTTCTTTATTTTTATACTCTTAAAGAGCCCGAATTGACTTTTTTCTTATTAATCGGATTTTACATTTGTTCGCAACTTGACTCATATCGCGAACCTCAAAATCTTCAACTCATCGGACCTCTCTCTCTTACTCACGCATAAAGTGAGACACGCTTGTTGAAAACTTACAATATTTCCGAAAATATGTGGTGAATATGGTAAATTTTTCGTACATTTAAGGGGGTTGATCAAACATCGATGATATTAGACAAAAATCTGAATTTAAAATATGTTATAATTCAGATGAAACTGGACATATTAGAACAAAAA
>JAPYYX010001107.1:0-36607 GCA_030522605.1 Cremastinae sp. B BG-2022a | reverse complement strand
AGCTCCTACTTGGAGAGAATTCTTTTTAGGTGTCTACGAACCTATTTTTCAGAGTATAAAGTCAAAAATAAATTATTCGATTTTTTTGACCCACCCTAAAGTATATAGGTACATAAATTATGCGTACAATACATATAGGAAACGATTTCTTGCATATATTTATATGAGATTTTAGTATATATATCTTCTTCATACAGTTACAGTCTTTTCTGCATAAAAGAGGGCGAAAAGGGCTCAGGAGGGAGGGAAACGCGATAATTTAGCCTCAGCCAGGGTTAATCGTCGTAATGCCTTGATTTAATACCTCTGAGCTCACGGTAAATGCATATACGTATACACTCGTGTAAATATATAAATTCAAACGTATGTGCACTCGCGTTCATATAAATGTGTGCATTGGGGCACGTATATTTTCAGCAGGTCTACACTACGAAAGTGAATTAATGGGAGACGCACTTTACATCTGTGAAGAAAAAATACACGCGGCTCATGGAAACTAGGATGATCTCTCTATATATAATTGCATATACGTATGTGTACGTATACGAAAATCGTGATTCTCGGTGTTCGAAGGTATACCGCGAGTCAGTGATTCCCATTACCTCTAACCCCAAGACGAGCGACCCCAACTCTTATTTTCATGTTGATTTACTGCTTGTTAGATATTATCTAGATCACCAGCATGAATGCTTTCGTCGAGTCTTTATTAGAAGAACGCAAGAAAGAGAAAGATAGATGGATAGATGTATTTATTATGCCTCGGCTATACCATGGTCGGTGTTCACAAAAAAGTTTTGGAAATAATTAAAAATTCAAGTAAAATCGAGCTGTAGTTGCATAAAAAAGAGAATATTGTTGCGTAAAATTGTTCTATTTAGAGAATATTGTTGAATACAAAATACATATTAGATATGTACGTATAAGATATATAAGATATAAGACATAAGAAAGTAAATTTGCATGGTCTACATCTATATGAATGTTTCTAGTAATTAGAGTTTTGCTTTTTTCCATTGATACGAAGCTTTCTTACTGAATTTTGATGATGGTATGTATCAGCTAAATTCATCAGAAAAACAGTGTACACCGTGTACGTAATTGTTTTTGAGAATTTATGTAATTTTTCAAGAACTCGAGTAATATTCGAAAAAGGTTGCAGTGTCACAGGATTTTTATGTCGCAGACGTTGGATGAACACTTACAGGAGAAATTCCATGTCGTGTGCGTCCTATATAAAGAAAGAAAAAGTACTTCGAGTTTATATTATATATATATAGATATTACATGTAATCTTTTTTTTTCAAAAGTATGGTGAAAAATTCGAGTCAACGAGCGACAAACTTTTTAACGATTTCGACACGTTCGGACCCTTTCGATTTAATAGCTCTCAACTATACTGCAGTGATTTTAACATCCCCCACCACCCACTCTATTTTTTGTCATTATTTTTGTGTTCAAGAGAGTGTGTGCAACGAAAAAAACAACCCCTTCGAGGACCAAGTTATTTCGCGGGAAAAAATGTAATCTCGACACGTTTCCATTGTACCTTCGAGGGACATTCACTAGAAAAAAGGACCCGGTAAACTCGAATTTTGATCGCGAAGCAAATTTGTTTATAATTGTTGGACAGACGAAAAAATTTCGAGTAGAACGATGTTTTTTCTCAACGTAATTTTGTATCTCGTTCATGAAGATTTATAGTAAGTTCTCATCATCAACTCAAAATCAGAAAGTAGGTATAACGTAAATAGAATCTCTGTCTTTCTGGAAAGCAAATCCTATTAAGTCTTCACTACAGATTGTAGGTGAAGTATGACAAACTGTTTCGATGAAGTTTTGTCAAGCACTTGTACTGACTTTCATAAAGTGAATGCAAGTTTTTCTCGATTTTTCATCTAGTACATACGAAAGGACGGGTAATCATCTCTGGAATATGCGACCAGGGGAACATGATAGTCTTGTACCGATGGATATGCACACGAAGTGTGCACGCGCTTGTATTATGTCAATTGCCGTCAGGGTTAAAACAAGAGCACCCAGCGCGGGCTTTGTTAGTTCCAACCCACAGGTCCCAAATATTACCTAGGTATTTTAATCATCACATATACAAGGTGTTTAAAAAGTTCATGCAGACAGTGAAGAGACAAATAGCTCGTCAAATTCTGATTTCGAAAATGTTTGGATTTATAGATTTTGATATGAGTGCGGTCACTGAATGATCATCGGTGATGAGAATTCTGCCAATAAATGAGTTTTTACGACCACGGGTCGACCTGGAACCATTCACGCGCTCTTGCATGAATTTTCAATCACACTCGATAATTAGTGACTGATCGTTCATGCAGAACAATTCATTAAAATAATTTATATTTCGAGATTATTCTGCAAATTTAACTCTCTATTATTTACCACGTCTAGTTCTGAGATACTCTGTGTACATACATGTATATCTGCGTGTATTAGATGGTGCCGGATGTATATACAAATATAGATTCGGACGGATATTCAGTGGGTAAAACAAGAGCCACAGGGTATAATAACGAGAACAGGAGCGACCGTGCTTGTCGGCTTCATAGCGAGGACAATGGAGGCCGAAAAACAATGTGCCTGCTAGGCTGTTTGCGCCCAAGGCTTTGTCATTTTGCTTTCCTTGCGGCTTAGAGAAGCCCAGTGCTTCTACCCTTTCCACTATAGCCCTCTCTCTAAACTCCCTTTCACGATCCTTTTCCACTCTATGCCTTTAGATATCTACTACTTTTCCTTTTTCACCAACCATTTTTCTTTGTCTTCGATTCACCCTTTTACCCTTTTTCCCTCCTTCCTCGCTATTCTTTTCTGTTTTTCTATTTCCTATCGCAATATTTCTCTGAAAGAGCCTTTTTTCCTCCCATGTCTTTACCACCTTTGCTCGTTGTCAGATGACCTTTGTTATTCACGCAGTTAGCTGAGTTCATATTACACACAGAGACATGTTCGAGCGTCTAATACCTCGTTCCCGTTTATTTACTGAGCTTCCACTCACTTCTACGTTCACCTCCTTTTATGTACGGAACGCACGGAAAGATATACGAATTGTGGGAAATAGTACGTATATCACGCGTTGCATACGTTGTCGTACACGGAAACTACGTGAAACAAACCAGATACTACGCTGTGTACACGTCATTAGTAACGTTGGTGTGTGGCGAAACTCCAGTGTCCTGCATGCTGACACACTACACCACGTGATAAAAGCCTTTCATCCCGCCGCAAGTCCCTTCATCTACGCGGACGAGCGAGGACAAAGCCACCTTCAGTATTTCGTTTTCCACTCTCAATATCTACCCTTTTCGATATCCGTAATCGATTTGGTGAAATTCCTTTAGATCTTTGATATTGAATTATATTATCCTGAAAGGCATATATTGCACTGATTATTCAAATTGCATATTGGGATTTCCTTTTGCGATTATTTTATGTATTTCGGCGTGTAAATATTTTTTGGAACGTTAAAAATTTTAAAAATGTTTTAACGTTCGAACTCTATGAAGATCGTGAACCAAAAATTGTTCAAATAAGAGCTTCGATCATAATTCTGCACAGGGTTTGTCATTTTTCCTGTTAAATTTTTTATCACGTGCATTTTTTCTTGATGTATCTTTTCCGGGGTCGTAAAACTTTTCCATTAGCAGACAACGAATTATATTTTTTTAGTCCGATTACCTAACAATTACGTATTGATTTATGTCGAATCGCTTTTATTTTCCGTTGGTACGTTCGCATGCGCTAGTATAGCGGAAGCGAACGGTAAATATTTCCTTTTATTATTCCAGTGCGAAGTGGACTTGACAAAACAGCGATATAATATAAAGACACATCCATAATAGCGTCGTAATTGTTGATGTGACAGTTCGGAAAATTTTGCGCGCATTATTGTGCGACACGCACGGAAAAGAGTCTACGGCGGGAGAAAGGAGGTGAGAAAAAAAGTCAATCGATGCTGAGCAACCATTATTATTTCATAACTCTGACAATAAACTATCCATATGGTTACTTCGAAATTCTAGATAGTAATTAGATGCGCAAGAACGATTAGATACGAGGCCAGAAAGGGGAAGGAGAGAGTAGAGTGAGAAAAAAGCTTGGTTTGAGCTATTCGTGTCGAGCACTGATCGTAACTACATGTAGACCTTTCCAATAGCTGTAATCGGGAGGCGACTCGATCGTTGGATCACGTCCCAGCAGGTCAACATCGCGATAATAATTTGTGGAAAATCATGTCCCATCCATCGTCCGAACACGAAAAAAAAAAATTCCACCCTGACGAATTGGTAAAACATACACAGGCTTGCGTTACACAATTTTTGACGATATCGAGCGAGAAAGAGGGGCGTGATTCAAGGTTTGTCACATGTCGCTAAACCGACAATAAAACTGAGGAAGAAATTCCAAATGACATATCTCATCGTTCTAAATTATCTGGTAGATCTTATTTATATAAATTATATGCGTGGCCTTAAATTTAAATGATTTAAATGACTGAAGGAATCAAGTTAAGGAGGTTCGATCGATACTTGTAAGTCAAAGCAGCAACTGAGCGTGTAAAGTAAAGGCGAATTTCATTAAGCAAAATTGTTCACATTATAATTTGTTGAAAATTTAACTGAGTATTATTTGAAGTGATATTAGAAAGTGTGCAAAATTTGAAAAAGATTCACCGATTAGATTTTGAGATATTGATTGTAAAAAATTCACTTTTTAACACGGGGTCTTATGAGACATTACAAAAAAATGCGATTTTCCAAAACAAATAACTCAACTTCTAGACGGTCAATCTCTATATGCCAAATTTCATCAAAAAATAATGGAAAATAATATTAACGTGTAAAGCGATAGAACCTCCTTAATGTGCGTTAATTTTTAATTGACATATATTCGAAATCCGCGCAAAATCCATCAGTCGTGAATTATTGGAGAATTGATCGGGTGTCTGCAGGTTTTATTCAGTAAAATTGAAACGAATCTTCACTTTTACTCGCTCCTATAAATTCGTAAGTAAATCAATAACGACGTAAATGATGGATTTTCACTTATATTAAATTTATGAAGGGCGATAACGAATTTAACGAAGTAAAAATGACTGTATAAATTTCTAGTAGCACGAGGATGTCGTTTCGGCAATCGTTGGGAGAAACTAATGATGAATTAGAATTTTCTTCGCTCTCTCTCCGTGCCTGTTCCTTTTTCATCTTTTTTCCTCTTTCTCCGGCCTCTGTCAGATCCGGTTAGCAACTTGAATAGAAATGTGGATGTGGACGGTTGGCTAGCCTCGCTTGCGCATAGAATGCTTTCATTGCCTGGAACACTGCGAGTGAATGACGTGTGACCCCTTATTAATCATCGCTTTGTCATAACACGGGGTTGGCTGGAAGCTTCTCTCTCGTATCGGGGAGCGGGGACTCTGGACGCTTCTGCTTCTCCCGCTGCTGACCAAAGGTCATAGACGATATTCGAAGCTACCATTTTGCTTGATTTCTTTCTACGATAAGCCGTGTAACAAAGGAGAAAAAAAAATTCTTGATCTGAAAGTTTTTATCTGTGCACCATTGTGGGGGAATTCTTTGTTCCATGGAATGACTATTCGATTTTGCAGAGCTCCGGATCACGACCATAGATGGAAAAAAGTTCTTGGAGGGAAAAATGAAAAGAGCGTCGAAGGCTTGTCTAACTTTTTTTTCAATGTCACATGCCTCGGGTGAAAAAATTGAATAAACAATACGAGAGAGAGAGAGTGTGTGTGTGTTGAAAAACGAAGAGGATAAGATCTATTTGACGTTCCTTTTGAGCTAATAGCCTATAGTGGAGAGAAAGAGCCACCCAGTGCAGACTTGTTTCCATAAACAAAAAGTGCAGGGGGACCTTCTCGTCTCAATAGTTGTATACCCAAAGTTACTACAGAAGGATGCGAAAAGGAAAGAGAAAAGTAACTTTCTGACTCTCTTTTCGTCTCTCTCTCTTTTTCATTTTGCCAGTTTTGATCTCATTCTCTCTCAATTCTCTATAGACTTAACATGCACCCCGGCACCAGAGTCTCGAGATGCTCATCGAGCAAGAAACTTGGTCGGCAAGGAATTAATCGCCCGAACAAACTATCCTCGAACGTGAGTAATTGCAGTTTCACGTTGTCCAAGGGATCTCGTTAACTTCAGCGATGATGATTCCTATACGCATACACTTGACCTTCAGAATTTGGCAGTTTTATGAAAAAATTGTTCCTTCTTCATAACTTTATGCATACACGCTGGATTATAAAAAATCAGTTCATCACTCATTTGTGAAAAATAATTTATACACAGTAAAAAAATTCCTATCGCTTCCTTTTTAAGAATATTTAAAATTAAGATGAATTATATTATTACATTAGTTATTTTGAGAGATTCTCTTGATTTAATTTGTTAGCGCAATTTAAAACGGTCACGCTCGATTGTTAGATAAAGAAGCGCGAAGACGATAGCAAAAGGTGCAAAGCGAATGCATTACAAATCCCATTAGCCTTTAACGACTAGAGGCAAACGTTTATTCGAGAAACTCTTGCGCAGTCTTTGTCATTCGACGTAAGGTTGAACCTTCAATTTGGTATTGAGAGCTTTCGTTAACCGTCCGTCTTCGACTCTTGCATCTCGACTTTCTCAAACTTTCTTCCCAACAACCCCTGACCCCTGCCTCTGTTATTCATTAGAATCTTCTGTTGCCTGTATTTCCTCTTCTCCATTATCTCAGTTTTCCTTTATTCTCGAATTCCAACGACTCTCTCGCTTTCTCTCTCTGTATCTATCCATCTATCTATGTATATATCGCCTCTTCTCGTCATTTCTGTTTCTCCCGATTACGGAGACTAGTCAAAAAAGAGATGGAAGAAGCCGCCGGAGAATGAAAGTCGATCCCGGAGCACGGAAGCTGATGCCACGAACCAGTGACTGAAACTAAAACTAACTGTAACCCCGCAACTGGTATAACTGCATTACACTGTACCACTTGTATAAATTAAGTGAGAATCTCAAGAAGTAAGTACCCGACGAGTAAAGCGCTAGTTGACTTGCTAATACTATTTACTACCCTCCCAGTGACGTAGCTTCAGCTCGACATTCACGATTCAAGAAAAATCTTTGGATGCCGTATTGCGCGTCGGTAACCCTTACTCCACATTTAAAAAATATATTACCCTATTTCCTTATTCGGATAAAAATTGATTTTTACATCTTCCTTTCGACCGTACTTATTAATTAAACCAAATTTATTCATGTTGCGAAACAGATGATTTTAAACGAAATGATGTGATTTATTCAGAATAAATCAGATACCAGAAAATTCGTACCATGTATTGTAAACAATTAAATTGTTCGTTTTTCCATTATAATGAATATGGCTGTACCGAAGAAACGTGATATTCCGAGGTCTTTATCTCCGTCGATGTAAATTAATTCTTGTACTATTCATGAGGTAAATTTGTCCTATACGTACACCTTATTGTGTACATGCGTGAATGAATAGATAGATTTTTTCACTGCTGACTGCGCGAAACTTTTTTCGCGGGTCCCTGCTTGCCACGGCACTGATATTCCAGAAAGGTCGACACTCGTCGCGGATTCTCTCGCATTTAAATGGCTTGGCACTTGGGTGTGGTGGAGTCGCGCATAAATATGCAACATGGAAGAGAGCGATGGATGGAAATAAGGAGCGAGAGGCCCGGAGGAGGAAAGCTAAGCGTAGAGGGTGAGAGAAAAGTGGAAGCCGGATGACGTTGCACGTTGCACCGCGTCACTCCTGTTTTCGTCCCAATTTTCAAGATTGATTCTAGGCAATTTGCCTACAGGAAACAGACGAACCGGAACTTCTCTTCCGTACAAATAGTACTCGCTACCAATATACGTCTTCGAAATACGCGATTTTACATTCCTAATAAAATTCTAGCTGTTTTATACTTCGCTAGATGTGCACTTGCTGGAGAGTTTTCTCGACTTAACTAGATTAAATAATGTGTATTTATTTACGCGTAATTTATCATGGTGATGTCATAAAATGTGTTAAATTATAATTTATTGCTTTCAAACTCTGATTTTAAAAAAAACTCTAAAATTACCTGTTGTATGGGAATTTCAGCAAAATAAAATGATTCCTGGGCACCGTCGTCCAAACCGTTGACTATCTCTACTGCTACTTGTAATTAAACTCTTCATCGTTGTATTGGAAATTTTCTGTTACAAAATTGATAACAATTGTAATGACTCACGGTGACATTTTGGTTCGCTATGCTGACCGATCACACGATTTCTTTGTAATTAATTTATTTGTAGCTAGTTGGTAATCATCTGAAATTCACTTATAAATCGAAATTGCAGAATATGTATAAAGTCACTCTGAATAATATTCGATACTATATGTATAATTTCATATTATCGAAAATGGTATTTGTGCCTACATTATATACCCGGGCACGATCACATTAATTGTCGGTCGTCTTTCATTTTATGAACATGCATGTCATTTGTCTCCAAGTAAAAAAAATTGAGATAATAGTTAAATGAACTCAAAGTAAGTGAAGTGTTTCGATTTCGATTCCCAGATCAGTAATGACTAGAAATCGAAAATGTTCGTGTTCGCAATTTTCCCTACCATGATAAGTTTCATGCTCATACTAAAATGAGATTTTGATACTTAGTATTCATATTCGGATACTCATAATCATATTCACATTCGAAACAGTATTTGATGTCGGAATATGTCTCGTATTCCAGGTTTCAAATATTTTCCAGACAAAATGAAAATGAACTCTGACAGAAATCTTCCATCATATCTCGTTAAATATAATATTGAACGTTGACTTTCGAAAAATCGGTAATATGAATATTTTTTACAAACTCATCTTTTGAAGACTACACTGAACTGTTCAAAATTATTTAAAAACCGAATTGTTTCGTGAGAGGTGATTTTTTAGGAAATGGTCACTTCAGTGTCAAAAAATAAAAATAGAAAAAAACCGGGAAAAATAAAATGTCTGTGATAGCCTGTAAAAACTCGAAAAGGCTGCGCTGGTCAAACTTTAATTGTTCACTAACTGAGTTAAAATAAGACAGAAACAAACACAAATGATTATAAAAAAACGTCATATAAGTAATGCATTTAACGCGGAGATCCGATGGCATCAATTTATCTTATAATCTGTTTCGATGATTTATGTTTGAAAAAAATTCTCATTAAATTTCTTAACCTCTTCTTTTGAACCTCGATTCATCATATGACAGAACTTATCTATTTACAACTTTTTTCCTCTCATTCCGAATACTTTTTCTCTATGATTCTATGACACGTTCAGTGTCCTTGAATCAAGAACGCAACAGTGCTTTGATGTAGAGTAAAGAAAGAATAAGCTAGAAGTTTTTTACATTATTATTTCATAAAGTGGGCATAAGAATAATTTTCTCAGCGAAGCAACTAAAAAGGTTACAAAAGCGGGAATTCTCTTTTACATTACTTTTTTGTCACGTACTTTTTCTTTGGAGCGAGTCGTCGATGACAAGATACACTACGCGGGGGTGACAGTTTAAAAGAACGGAGATAAGATGGAAGAAAATTACAAACGAACACGTTCAAAGGTAAAAACTATGTCGAGTATGCATACGTCACTCGGGTTCGTGCTACGAACTTTTAGCACGTGTTCGCGCAAAATAACATACGTATAGGTAGGTTATGCATAATACAGAGTTTTACTTCCCACGTATAATACATAATTTTACAATATGATTTTTTTATACATCAGATTGGAGTCTACTAAAGCCTTATCCGTGTAACGATATCTGCTTTGTATTATATCCATACTCGGTTTAAAGTAGACGCGTGTACGTATATACGTATGTACACGCAAGATTTACGAAAAGGGAAAATGCTCAAGAAATGAGAACATCGATTGCTTTGCGGTGTCAGGGACGCAAGCACTTACATCTCCCTACCCATGTTTAGCGATAATAAGAAATCTCATGCACTATTTAAGTATACGTATAGATTATACATATATAATTGCGTATTTTTTTTTAAGTCAAGATTTTACTTAACTCAACGCTTAACTTGACGTTTACGCTACTGAGTTATAAGCGAAAAAGATATCCTGGCAGAATGCCTCGTATATTTTTAACTTCCATACAACCAAATTAAACATTGTTATATAAGAAAAATTGTACAAAAAATAAATTTTAAATGTAAATATTTACATTTATAGTACAATTTTTATATTTATTTATATTTTGCTTAGGTATGTAAGCCAGCATGAGATTTTGATTAAAAAAATATTTTGCTCATCCCTCATAGCTCATTAAGAATAAAATTAAGACTTTTGTTATTAAAGTAGATAAATATTCTATATTTTGGAATTGCATGTCAAAAATTATACCTAGATAGAAATTGTATAAAAGTAAATTATTCTGTAAACTTTAAGATTACCCTGGATTGAAATGTTGCTATTTTTTATTTGTAAAAAAACTGTAAATTACATTCGTATCCAAGAGTCGGAACTTTGCACTCCAAACATCAACCAAGTTCCATTGCGCGAGTATATTTACGAGAAAAGTGTATATATACATGCGTTCGAGATAGTATATGGAATAGTATGAGAGAAATAGTAAGAGACGAGCTTGTGTCCTTAGGATCGGATGCGAAGCGTTTGGAAAGGAGCGCTTGAACGACCCGTCGATTCCCATCGGAACGCATACCCTCGAAACGATTCACTCACCCCTCTCTCGTCCTTTCTATTTTCTGCCATGTTTTTCTGCGTCTTTCTGTTATCCTCATTTTTCTGCCAGTTCCAGGGTATCAAAAAGAATGAAGGCGATGGTACGAGCTGGGAAAGGCGCATCGGAGAGAGTCCGCACGATGATTCACGACAGAAACGTGGGAGATTGCTACAGTTGCAACCAAAGAGCGCTTACCGTTTTCCTCGGTGAACCGACTTCGGAGATACACCTCATGACCTTCGTGACGCAAGGAATCTTCGCTCCCCTTCGCCCATCTCTCTCTCCCATTCTACCTCTTTTCTCTCACACCGTTTTTCTCAACTTTTCCGTTCTCCGTAAAACTTCAATCTCAACTTTTCACTGCTCTCTCATGGGCCTGGTTTTTCTCTTTCTTTTTTCTCCCATCTCTTTCTCTATCTTTTTTTCTCTCTTTATTTCTCGTATACGAGAGTATCTTTCTCTCTCAACGCGTTTTTCACCCCGCATGCATTCCTCGGCTTCCCAGAAAAGCAAGTCTGAATTTTTGCCGCTTTCATTTCCTAGCTCCCTCGATCTCCCGCGAGAAAAGTTCTTGGCTCTTTTTACACTCCCTGTAACGGGTTTTACTCGTTGAAGCTTCGTGAAAGCTTTTTCACATGCCTTCGCCGCGTTTTGCCCACTTTCCCATACGCGTAACTGCCTTTTCTAGAGTTACATACGCGCACTCATATTTATTTATAAATATAACGGATATATCTATAATATCCACGACGGCATTCCGCTTTACAGTTTTTATCTTTGATCATATGGAAATTTCGCATTCCTGCTAATTTTTTTTGTAATAAAAATAATTATGAGGTAGAAATTATCTTAAGTATCGTGAAGGCAAGGCAACAAAAACTTCGCAGAAGTTATTAAAACTGATTGCTGATAAGGATCTGCGTGTACAGTTATGATATGGTATGAATTTAACATTCTGTACTTTATTTAATATCTAATGTTTTTTTGCACAGACCGATCATGAACCAATAATCATCAATCGAATCAAAGGAAAGCGAAAATTGATGTGCTCAGCGATGCTTAGCACAATCGATAAAATAAATATCCCAAATTGCTATGTAATTATTATTACCCCTGAGGTATCCCACAAAATGGTTGAAATAAAGAGATCGAACGTTAAAAAAATAAAGAACTTACAACTACGAGAGCATTCATTCGGTCACAAATATATTTTCAAGATGTCAACGATATCCTGACAATAAGAGCCACAAAAAAAATCCAGTGTGCAACCAGCTAGAGCAACAATGAGCTTTCCGTAGCAAGAGAAAGAATAAAAAGAAAAAGAATCAAAAGAGACAGAAAAAAGAATGACCGGTATAAAGCAAAAGAATACGATCTGGTATAGAAGTAAGCGTTGTGTTGGCGTCGTTCGTGGCAGAGTCCGGTACATTGTTAGTCATGATAAATCGAGCGTCGTTGGACGGCTAACGGAATATATAGAGTATGGTATAGAAACGAGGCTCGACCTCTGACACAATTTTCCCACAATTTCACGCGACAGGTCTCAGAAGCAAAAGCGACCTTACTACTCTCATTATAAGGCCGTCTTCGTCATCCAGTATAATATTTCTTGGTATAATATATAAGCGAACGATTCTGACTACTTCTCGTTTGCCTTTTTCGTATCGGTTTTACCTCCTTGCTGACTTTCATCCATGTAGAACCAGGTGCAAAAAAAAGCTTTATCGATATGTGTGACAGAAATACAACGTTACTGCTACTCTCGATGCTTTAAATATTTATGATAATTGCGTATCGACCATCGTCCGAGGTGTTCACTAAACATACAAGACCACGAGCATCTTCTTACAGCGGACACAATCGATCCGGCGATTAAGCCGAGTAAACGGTCCCGATATACTCCACAGTCTGTTGCCATTCAGGTGTCGTTGCTCCGGTTTGCAATCTAGTCTGCTTTGTAAAATAAACCTGTATACTCATCATCCCCAACTTTATTGCGATACGTGACTAAGCATATTCGGTAATTGTCTTTATTAACGATAGACTTTTTTTTCCTCCCAGATTTCATACTCAATAGACTTAAGTATACTGCTACTTCTTGTTCTTCCTTCATGAGAAAAAGTCGAGTACATTGGCATATTTTTTTCGAGCTTTGTCATGATAATACTGCGTAATTGCTGACGTAATTGAACATTCATCCCCCTCGTAAAGTCGTATTTTATATTGCCAGTCGACCGTTCTGAAATGTTTTCAAAATATCGTGCAAAGAGGGGATAAGAATACCACCTCTCAACTTTTCGTTCTTGTTCAAAACAGTTGCCAGCTAAGCGCATCGCCAAACAAAAGTCTAATTTTAATATTATTATCAAGTTATTCTCACTAAAATTCTTATATTGAACTTTCTTTCTTTTATTCTTTTAATATTCTTTTAAGCTCCATGCAAAATATTGTACCAGTTTATTAATTTACCCCGTGTACACATAATACGTCCGTAAAATATAATTAGTTTGATTTAAAAATGTCATCATATCATATGCAGGAAACGATACCTGCAAGACTTCTACATTTTCATTGAAAAGTGTTGTTGTATATCGAGATTCTGAAAAAATAAATACTAATTAATTTGTCTGAAAAGTTGGTTCTGATTAAAATATTCAGATCGCTAATACATTTGTAACCATGTTCAATTTCTCGGCCAAGATTCACACGGAAGTTAGCAAATCCCCTTTGGCTTTGCTCGGAGAGCTTGTCCGTATGGCTGGGATCAAGTTGATTTGGCATTTGTCACGTAAGGGAAGTTCACACGCTAGTTCCACGTGCATCGACGAGTCTCAGAATCACGAATGTACACGTGAGTTTATATATAAGTACCAGATTCGATATAACAAGTTATGGGGAAACGCCAAAGGGAGATGGTCTCGATTGTCATCAACTGACATGTTAATATAAAGCTGGTAGCATCTGAAATTTGTGATAGATCCATTGAAGCCTGAGATGCTTCATTATTATATGCGCAAGAGAAATCATGGTCTTGTATGCACGTTGGCTGTATTTCGTAGAATGTGTCATAGGGAGTTCTCACCAGTAGCAGCGACGGAGGGCGAATGAACAAGAAGGAGGCAACAGACGGAGAAGTAGGTGGACGCAGTAGCACCCAATGAGGTAGATCAACCCGAGGTCGACTTAACAGCCCTAGAGACGCTTTTGGAGCATAGAATAATAGAGGATTCAGATGGCTCGGTTAGTCGATGTTAGCTAGACGTAACTTCGCAATGTATGCAAACATTGTAACGCCCAAAGATCTCTCGAGAATTCTCGAATTACTGCACCTCTTCTTACACTCAGGGACGAGTCGGCAGCATATCCAAGCAAGCACTCGCCTTTGTAAGATATCGGATTGGGAACCAAAGGCAGACATATGGACATTCAATTACTTGCAATAGCTACATGCGACTGATTTCAATTCTATGAATGAAAGCATGTGGTACTTATCTTATTATTCTTACGTATTTAATTCATATAGGAGTCATATGGGTTATAAATATCGCAAGATTGATCACAAGAGAGATGAACATGGAACAAAAGGATGATTAATTGCTTTTTCAGATGAACTGAAAGTTTTCGGAAAAAACTTTTCCAAGAGATCATCATTCCCACTGGAATTAATTAGTATTGAGTCTTCAGGAAATATTTGTCGAAGAATTTACCGAAGTCTGCTTAACGTGTAACAAATAAGCGATTTTCTGGTTGGATGCGTTGATGGGAAAAGGGATTCGGTAGTTCCTGAACGGATTGCTCTTACCATGGATACATATTCCGTAAACGACCCTCTGGATTATTTCAACTGAAAATCGAGAATTCATAGTGTACGAGTCTGACGGTTGGAGGGCTGCGAACCGGTAAACGATAAAGTAGTCACTTTCCTTGAGTGTATTATTCGGGTCACGTACCTGAAGAATTTTTCGAGCTTTCGTGAGACTATTGTGCGCTCCTCTGTATCTTCCCTTAAGCTTTGCCGTCCAGAGCTATCATTCATATACACACGTGCGAGCGCACACATACCTGTTTATCTATGTCCACATTGCGTCTTTTCTTTGATCTCGGGAAAAAATGTGGCGCCGTGCAAAAGTGCATACGCTGCATACTCGAGATTGTATCAAGGGAAAAAGGACAAGGGCATTCGTCGAAATACAAATAAAACACGAATTATTGTAAAACAGACAAAACTGCATTCGCTTTTATTTGTTGATATACTTTTGAGTTAATTTCTTAAAACGAGAGTTAATAAACGCCGCGCATTCTTTTCCTCTCTTTATTTTATTATCGCGGTTTCTAGTTTCCAGTTGTTTTTTTATGTTCAGTTCATGTACGTATCGATTTTTAATCCTTCATCTTTTTTCCATTTTCACTCTTTGACATAATAATCTTTTTCACTTTCTGAAATTCTTTCCTAAACACGCTTGAACCGTAAAATAAACTTCGATCGCATTCGAGTGGTTAGTTCTTTTTTTTTAATATACATAATATAATCTAAAAACGAAGGCTTTCTTTACCTATTTACAATACAGTTTATGGACCTTCTTTGTACAAAAAGAATCTAAAGATTACAATGCGTGATTTTTTATTGTTGCTCTTTTTTTGTTGTTCTCCTCATTGCTGTTGTTCCATTCATGCATGTGTTTCTGTCGTTCGTCATCTGTTTTGTTGCAAAGTCAACGAGCGTATCGAACGATATTGGGCAAAACTCGTGTTACCCGTCGATTATCGGAAACTGAGAATTCAGGAGAAAAACTCGTAAACGAGAGTGGGCGAGCGAGCGAGAAGAAGGATCGGGAGGGCGGAAGGGAGACCGGGAATGAAGAAAAAAGAAGTAAAATTGGCGTATAGCAAGATGTTGCAAAAAGGTTCTTTCCTATAGGATTTACAACTATCGGCGAAGTTTTGCTGTGTGTATACGCTCGTATTTTCAGGCTCTCGGCCACTCGAGCTATTTGGTCGATCGATTCTCGCAAGTCGACCTACCAACACTTTCCCTTCCTTTTCTCTTTTATTTCATCTCCTTTCTCGTCTCTTATCACCGAAAAAAATATCCCACGGGTTCCATCATTTTTCTACCAAGCTTTTTTATACCACACGATTTTTCAGATTGATCCCCAGCTTTTTGAGGACGCCTTCCTCTTAAAACGCTTTTCCTGGAAACTTTCTCATTCGCTTTCTTTTTATTTCGTTTTACTTTTTTACACGCCCGCTAAATCGTGGCACACTTTTTTTTTAAATACGAAAATATCAGAAAAGTTGATGCAAAGAGACGATTCTTGGCCGGCCGAATTCTCTGTTCCCGATTTATAATCTTAAAAACTAATAGGCTTCTCGATCCGGCCGTGTTGGTTTGTACAGTGAACGATCAAAATTTTAAAATTTCTCATTATTCTCATTTGGTTAGTTGTTTTTTCATTCAACTCATCTCATCAAATTTGGATTCTCGCAATTGCAAGAACTTCACACACGACGTGCTTTGTATATATATATATGTATATTTTTTGTTTTATTTTCTTTAAAACGTACATATTTATATTCTTTTCTTAACGCTATTAGACTAATCGAATAGTCTTCATGTTAGTTTGTACAATGAACGTCAAATGTTTATCGGAAATAAAAATGTTTCGTATATCTTTGACCAACGATGATCGTTTTATCTCTTCTGGTACATTTCTTCTCTTTTTTTCTCACTTTCTTGGTTACGTCGAATAAAATGTTCTCGTATAATTTTCTCTTCTCACCTTCTTTATCTATAATACATGTCACGCGGATATCGCGTCGTTTCTTCTAGACCCTCCTCCTTTTTGATCAAGGTCCTCATCCAAACGGATCCTCCAAAAGGTCGAAAGCTACTGAAGACACGATCCGTTACCCGCAACCTTCGCGGAAGAGGCCTGTCTCTTCTTATATACAACTCTCTTGTATTCGATTTGAGCGCGTAACCACTTCCGGCTGATGGAATTTCCCATGTGCCGAAAGCGACGAGGACACTGGCCTCTGCGAAATAGAGGACAGGCCTTTCGACCTTTGAAGACTGTAATAAACCTGAAACAAGAGGAACGAAAAAAAAATGAATGCCGTTATAGTTTTCTAAAAAGAATCGAGAGAGGTTTAAAAGTTGTTTCACCGAAATGATTTGATAACTGATTGTAAAAAAAACGTCAACAATTTATTAGATTGAAAGTTAAAGTATTCGTTCTTATGTCAAACCAGCGGCAAAACATAAGTTTTTAATAAATTTAAAAAATGGAAAACTATTTGTTTCAAAGTAAAAAAATTATAGCATATCGATGTTCAACTTTGAGGCAAGTCGACTGAGCATGAATCAATTAAAGTATAATGAAAATAAGAGTATTTATTTTAAAAAATAGAAATGCTTAGTAGTGGAAAGTGAATGGTAAAAGGAAGGGGTTGAATAGCGAAAATTCAGACTGGCCTAGAGGACTCGGCGTCTTACTTCGAGTCTCAGTTTCTCGTACTAAATTCCTTTTTTTCGACTCTCTTTCTCTTTCGTTCTCACTCCCTCTCCCTGTCCCTTTCACTCTTTTTCTCGCAGGCCGCTGCGAATTATCGAGAAAACTTTAGGTAATTAAACTCGCGAGAGTGCAGATAACCCAAAGTCCGTGCTAAACCGGAAAAGTTTAAGTGGCTGACTTTCGTGTATTAAATTGCAGGTATATGCGAGGGCGCGGCTTTCGCGTGTTTTTCGTTCCACCTTTTTCCAGCAAGCGGTATAAAGATTGAGACGAGGGAGACAGGATTTGGGGAGGTTAAAAAAATAAAATAGGTTTTAAGCTCTGTTTTACGAGAGAATTAAAACAATAATAAATATTTGAATAACACCAATGTACAAGTAGATAAAGAGTGTTTGATTTATTTTAATATCTTTTTTGGGGTTGCCATGAAATGTTGAAACCATGTAAATGGTTTCGTGAACGAAAAAAGCATTGGGAATTCCGCGATACAATCTTCGAGAGTCCAAAAAGACTCCTTTTTTCACACACAATCACTTCAAGATGTATATAATGCGTGTGAGCGGTTGCGCACGGACATTTATGAGGTGAAATCTCGAACAATCTGACGGGATTTCGATAAGAAGATCTGAAAAAAATAGGAGTTTGTGGAAGCAACAGGGGTGAGTAACACAAAAAGACATTACGAACCCATCTGATCGAAATGGAACTGCAATTTCATTGGTGGAAGCGTAGGAAGGGTAGGCATTCAGGGTGAAAATGGATAGGATAGGTGTTATCAGAACAAATGGCGATCGATTTTCCAGCTAAGCCCCTTATCTCTTCATTGACTCTCCGAAGCTCGGTCACCTCGTTCGTCCAAATTTACCCTCTTTCGCATTTTTCATTCGACCACAATGTCCAAAAATATTTATTTCAGAATTTCTCATTGTCTCCCAAATCGCTGCAAACCCCATAGATACCTAGATCAGACTTCAAAAAGGAAGGCTCGAGAGAATTTGTAAAATGCTAAAGGAAAAGGTTGATAAGAAATAAACAATTAAATATATTGAATGTGATTTGTTTGCATATGATAAAGGGACATTTCTCAAATTCGTATGAGAACTTCAAGAGAACCTAAAAACTATTTGAAAGTCCTTTTAATGTGTACATTCTAAAAACGAATAAAAAAATTCACTTACATTTTGATTGTTTCGTTGATTGTAAGCGTCCATGGCCATTTGCTTGAAATCGGCCATCGTCGGTGGATGAACATATTGATTGGGTTGGACAGCATGATTTTGTGGAAAATGTAACGTTGGCGAGGGCGAACAATCGACGAGTCTTGGATCCGGATGAAGATCAAGAGTAGATTGGACAATTGGCTTTTTCTCGAGCGCCGTGGCGTCCTCAACGCACGGATCCTTGCGTCTTCGTTGTGGTGGAGTTTTGTACATCGGCGTGTAAGTTAAGGGTCTTCGCTCTGCGCTCCGTGAAACAGATTCAACGAAGCCATGTCGGGATTGATCAACGTGTAATGAGCTTATTCGTTTTATAATAGTGATTAAATGGGGGACGACGGAGGGAAGATAATTCGCTTTTACGGCTTAGCTGCGCTTCGTATTCTCTTTTATTTATTTTTGCCAATCCCTTTTGAGAATCCTTTTCATATAGTATACATACATAGATATATGTATGAAATCTCCCCTTTTTCCAGCTATGACTCGGATTTAATTTCAAACATAATTTTGTTTTTCCTTTTTAAACTATTTTTTGGAATATTTCTTAAATAGACCTGCGTTTGGCAGTCAAGGTACAGTTTACGCGATTTTTATGAACTTTAAAAAACAAGGGAAAAAGTTTTCATGAACTAATTTGGACTCACCATACTCGTTCGGGATAATGTCCGGATCGATGTCGTCGACAGCCTGCTTCGTCTGCGGGTGCACCGGTGTAGTCGAACCGGCATTCGGGGGTTCGCAGACGATCGGCGAGTGCTTTGGACTTCCATTACGGCCGCCCGAGTGTTTTCGATAAAGAGCCGCTAAAATTCCGGCAACCGCTAGGGCCAGGAGCGTCGCCGTTGCTGCTAATCCCAGTAACAGTGGACTCAGTACGGATGCATCTGTATTTCCTGGATTGAACAAATAAAATACGTTCGTTTTCAACATGACAATTGAATTTAAAAACAGTATTGAATCGACGCAAATCTTCAATTTTTAATCAATAGCTTCATGGTTATTTTGCAGTACAAATGTTTTTTTATGATGAAAAATGTAAATAAATTGCAAGCAAGCTTCTATTCGAGTGGTTCAATTCTATTAAAATGTTTCTCAATAAAAAAGATCGCCGAAGTTTCTTTTGTCAGTTCTTTCTGCTTCGGTAAATGTATGTACATAAAAATCCTGCTCTATTGGCTCTATCTGGCTCAAAAGTACGGATTAAACGTTGCTGATAGAAGCTTATAGGTTAACCCGTTATCAGAGCATTCCATTATCCAATAAAAGGGAGGCATTTTAGGTTACAGAAATGGTTCTAACAAAAGAGGCCAATCTCTCTTTCTCCGAATGTACACGGGACGCAAGTCGGGTTTTCCTTGATCAACTCGCAGTAGAGTCATCTTGGTTCGCCTCTACCATTTCGGGATATGTACAAGAGGGTATACAAGAGTGTGTGCATATACACCGACAATAATGGGTTCTAGAGATAGCAGAGTGGCATTGGACACGAAGGAAGAACATCTGGGCCCCGATATCATGG
Source organism: Cremastinae sp. B BG-2022a (assembly GCA_030522605.1). NCBI lineage: Eukaryota > Metazoa > Arthropoda > Insecta > Hymenoptera > Ichneumonidae > Cremastinae sp. B BG-2022a. The sequence goes on along the minus strand of JAPYYX010001107.1, from coordinate 16,593 downwards.
TCACACGTTCGTGTAGCGAAAGCCTAATAAGCAGGACAATAATTAACGAAAGTACGTCTATTACGCAGCTATTTTGGACCCTCGAGATGCTCCGCACTCGCTTATGCATGTGCTTGTACTTAAATATACTATATATGTAGTTACGTCCTGTTGCATGGCTGCAGTATACGTTTTGCGAATGCTTCATTGCTCACGTTACAGTAAGGAACACCCTTTTAACACCCATTGGCAGTTGTCGAGAGGGTGACCCAAAAAGCAATATCAATATTGAACAACCCAATACCACAAAAGATTCTGATACATGAAGTATTTGAAAATCTCCCAACCATGATGGAAGCAAATCTTAGAGCATTATTGACCATTCGAATTCAACGTATCATTGATGCACATATTTGCATCTGATCGATTTACTTCTAGTATTCTGAAAACATACTGAAAACTCATTACCGATACGTCCGATGAAGAGTGCATTTATGCTTTTTAACTTCGCATTTGAACTCTTCATACTTCTTTTATGAATTTCTGGACAACCTCAATATTTGCATTTACGTTTGCAACTCTCATTTTAATGTATTCACCCATGTACGTGCCTCGTAGTCCGTACCTCGGCCTTGCGGGGATGTATATATGTGTGTACATACACATGAAATAGACATTTATTCATGAATATGTACCGAGACTAAGGAGAATATAATTACGTCAATTAACTCACACCCTGGAAGCTCTCACAGAGCTCTCACGGTTACAAGGTTCTGTTGCCCTAAGACTCGACAGAAGAACGAGCATGGTTTGAAGGTCAATGCTACTTGTCACAGTGGGCAATTTTTAATAAAAAAAGAGAGACCATGTATTTTTAGTGCGCTTTTAAATTGTTATTTATCTATAACGAGTATTCTATAACGTTACGCTTAATTATAGAGAAAAAAAGGCTTATCGATAAATCTTTGTTGCCGAATAATTTTCTTTTTCAGGTTTTTATGATCGTGTTTCATTACTCCATCAACTCACGATCCGTTACTCTGCTCACAGTTATTTTTTTTACCAATATGCTCTATTTTCCCCTCGTGGTAAATTCGGCCTTTGATCCCCGAGAGAATATTAGCGATATCAGAGCTTCAGCGGTGAAACATTGATCGGTTGAGAAACCATTTCACGGTCTCTACATTTGAAAATGAAGCGTATAACACGAGACAAATTTACGATCGAAACGAGTTAACGATGTTTTTGATAACAGGAGTGTGTGGTAAACGTGGGATAAATATTCCAACGTGCAGGGTCGAGCAATCCCTATAGAGAATATTTTACAGCCTCCCAGAAATTTTTATTGGATTTTTTTCCCCCAATCATTTCTCTTTATTGGTTATTCTCATAAACTTCAGTACGTTAGTACTATAATCGAATGCAGGGTCACTTTTTCAGATCATACAGGCGCAATCCACTTGAGCTAATGGGATACGGCAATGTCTGTTATTGAGCGAGTGTCACAGCGAGCGCTCTGTTCGTTCACGAACACGACGTGATTACGCAGAAATATATCATAAAATGCCTTCATATGGAGAACTCGTGCTTCAACGGATTACAAGTAGGCGGTCACCAATAGATTTCCCCGAATATTTAACTTTTATGATTAATAATCGTTATTAACGCATGACTCCTATGTTTGCTCATTAATCTTTTATACGTCTTAACGAGTGAACCGATCAATGAAAATTGGACATACGCAAATACAGTCCATCAGCTAAATTAAATGAGTACAGGAAAGATAAAATTTCATAATTTACATGTAGTATGCATATTCAAAATAGCTTTCGACTGATTAAATTTTGTATAGGAACAAAATAATCTGTTACTTGAGTAATTCGTCTATGATTTGAACTCACAAAGAATGAATCAGAGTTCCGAGTGAGATGAAGGGAAAGGGATCGGAGACAAATTCGCTCGATCTGCACTCGAATCGACGAAGTGAGGCCAACGGAACCGTACAGATTGTTCGAGGTATCGACGGATTTTGAAAAGCGACAGCAATGTAGGATCCGTGCAGGGACTCTTGCGCGACTATGTGCCTGAGCAATTCGCCCTAAACCGAGGCCAATCCCGTGGAAACTCGAAACCAATTTCGAAAGAATTGCACTCTAAAAAGGCATCTGCGTGGTTATACATACGCGTTTTTCCTTATACACATTCGACCTTTTTGCCGTATGCGTGCGAAGGAAGGAACTTGATGGAGTAAGGAGATATACTCGCTGGAAACTCATTGTGCGAGATTTCTTTATTTCATAGACGAAGATGTCGAAGAACGAAGTGGTCGCAGATCCGATAGGAAGAAACGACCGTAACTCTTTCCGTCCTTGCTTCTTTTTATTTGTTTTCTTTTTTGATTCTTCTCGATATTCACGTAAATACGGTAAAGTCAGCGAGAGCGCGACTGATTCTTTCGGGAATTGCGCTCGCATTCGCAAGGTGAATTTTTCTCCTCATCTCAAAGGATATTGCCCCGGTCTCTTTGTTCTTGTTACGTGCTTCCTTTATTTCACAATATCCATAGAAAATACTGGAGAAAGGAGTATTCTTCGGTCGTCCGTACCAAACGAACGGATTTACGTCAAACTTCGTTTTTCCAATCTCACTTTGACAGGCATCCTTTCTTCGGTACTCTGCCTTTTTTCTTTTGACCTCTTTACTTTATTTTTCCTTCTAATACTGCTTGGACTAAAACCGCTATGTATTCTACACCGATACTTCGACTCGTCTTAATCATCACTTTAAAATACAAAAAAAGAGTTGTTTAAAAAACAAAAATTATCAAAATGTTCTAGTTTTCAATTTTTAATTGTCAATAGCTGCCTGCATTTGTTTATAAATGTTAATTGTTTCCGAGTTACTTGATTTGTAAACTAATCATCAAAAAGGCAAGTTTCACTGGTAGACAAACTGACTCAATTATTTTCCGGTGTATAAATTTTTTACATTGAAATTTCACAATCACCAAGAGAGGATGGTGCAGTGTGGAAGATAAACCGCGCTAATGTAGATGAGACTCGAGACTTGGCAACATTCGTGTCTACTAACGTGAAGTAGACTTTTAGCAAATGGTCTTTTCGTTGCATGCTCTTTATTGTCTCTCCCTACTCTATTTTTTTTTCACTCTCCGTTTTTCTTGCCTCCAAGTCACCCCTAACGACGGTTCGCGAAAATATTCCATTTCTTTAGCCACCCTACCCTTTTTCTCACACTTTCTTTTCTTACGGACTTTTTGCATTACATTCCTGACGTCATATTTCTTTATGATCTGTGACTCTCCTTGAAATTCCCACCGGTCGACGCAACACCGGGATGAAAACAGACAAATATTGCAGACGAGAATACCCTTCTCTACTTTTATCATTTGCGAATAGAGGGTTCATCTTGGCAATAGTATAATATAAGACGAAAATTCGTGTTTCTCGATTTTAGGGCGCGATACGCGAACACAGTTTTCAGTATAAGGCCTTAGAGCCCGCGTAGCAAATTGATGATATTTAATTTCCTTAATGGATTACAATTTTAGAACTCAATTTTTTATTCCTTCAACATACAGGTGACACAGGGATGGGCATTAAAAAAAATTCTTCTCTTAACTTCTTTCATTTTAGTAAATCCTGTGATAATTCATAATTTTCTCTCAAAAATGAAAAAGTATAAAAAGTATAAGATTCTTGTTTCATTCATTGTTGCATTACGTGAAGAATGATGATATTTTTATTGCATTTTTTTCTTGAACTAATATGTATTTTCGAGCTATTAAAAACGAACTAAGAAAAAAAATGTGAGTTGAAAAAGCTTATTCTCGGTATTTGGTTGCATCGATATCATCATTCAATATCTATAAAAACTTGGTTTCATCATAAGAAGAAAAGAGAGATAGTAACGAATGAAGAGAAGAAGAGGTTGAGAGGATGGCAGGAATGCTGGAAATGGAAAAAAATCACGCCGACGAATTGCCACGGATAGAAAGTTGCAGCGAGGAAGCAAGAAGCTCTGAGCTAGCATTCGCGGCCAGAACGGCGAGGAAGACGGTGATGGATGACCCTTCGAGTGCGAGTATCGACTACTGCCCAGAATACACACATAAACAGGAATTCACGTAGAGTAACTTTCATCAACGGAAGTACGAAGAGCCGAGTATAAAGAAATGACAACAATAATTTCATTTTGTTTGCTCTCTCGTACTGCGACACTTGTCTCTCACACTAACTCTACGTGAAAATGATTTATCACGGTAATATACGCAATATCCACCAATCTTCAAAGGATGTGCCATGTGTAATCAGAGTCTGATATTGGAATTTAATATTTTTTCTAATAAATCTGATTGTTCTCATATCATTAAACGAAGATACAAACATTTTTTCTTAAAACCAAAAATTGCCAAAAAAAAGTTTTTATATATTTTCCAATTTCATTTCAACTACTTTTTCGAAGTCATAGTTGTTGCGACGCGACTTTCGATTTTTATTCTCCATTCCTTGCTGAGTGCCATAAACATCCCTAAGTCTTTACTCGACAGATTGTTTTGAACGTTGGGTGTTAAATGACAGAAACTTGTAATGGACAGCGAGCGTATTCTGCGGGGAATTCCGTCGGTTATTCGTTCTTTTTTAATGTTTACTTGTATTTTTTTTACATTCAAGTATTTTGTGGAGCGTAGAAAATCAGAAAATTTTCTTCCTTCATTAGGGGGGTTCTAACAGCCGAACATCCGCGAGGTTGAGTTATTTATGACGGGGTCTCGCAGCGCACGTACCATTCGTAGTTTTTACATTTTTTTTTGAGAGAAGAGATCATGGGGAATCCCTAATTGCGCGGTGCGTTTATCTCCTCGAAAGATGGTGTGCCCTAACAGTACACCCCCTCTCCTCCGCGAAAATGGGACCGTCCGTGATTTTTTGTCATCATGAGCGGACGTATATTTGAAGGAAAATTCGCGCCGCAGCGACAGTGAAATATTGTACTTGGGATGACTTCCCTGAATTTTTTTGAGACGACTTCTCAAAAAGCCCCGCCGACAGCGTTATTGACTTTTTGTATTTTTCTGTTATACTTTAATTAATAAATAAGGTGTGTTTTTGTTAATATCATCAAGTGTTGACAACCTTTTCTCTATCAGTAAACAGTTAATGCCAAAGTGTATCAACCACCTTATCCCTTACTAACACGTCGGATAGGAACGTCGAGACATCGGTATAGATGGGATGTAACAATAGTTTGCACAATATCGGTGCGGAATATTGACGTGTATTTCAAATCGATTCCATGGCTCTGGGAATGTTATAAACGTATCGAAATATTGACAGATAAATTGATTTTACATGTCCAGGAGATTTTTATCATTTGTATATGTGAATGGAGTATCGTTGGACGCAAAAGTGGTTGGTTATAGCATGTTTATTCTACTTGCTGAACCCAATATTTACCTTTCTCAATTCTGCGACGATGCTCTCACCCAATCCACCTGCCACGTCGGTCAAATATAACGTCAATATCAACACGCGCGTACTCTTATATTCACGGCGCGGTGTAAGAGTTACCAAAAAAGCCTGTCAATATATGTGATAGATTTTGAAATCCGATGTTTCCATGATACACTTGGAAAAGCCCGAGGACTCATAGAACGCCAATCACTGATCCGCAGTGGGTACGGAATACTTTTGAAAAATAGAATACAGCGAAAAGATCTAGATTTACGACTATGGGAAATTTCGCAATTTTGCACTTCCTGAAAACTTAAAATATGTCGAAATTCTTGAGAAATCATATCCAGAATTTCTCACGCATAAAAATATACGCGTACATTCAACATTCATATTTTACATTTTCTAGCGAGAGAAAGAGAATACAAATTTTTCGCAGTTTGTTTACATTTTGATATCAGAAAAATTCAAAGCACGTGCCAAGTTAACGATTCGATCGAAGAAAATATATTATTTCCACTATTCTTCTATCAACCATTTCTCCGTATATTTGAGAAATCTTCTAAATTATCTTTCAGTGACTTTCAATTTTTGTTCAAACAAAAAGTAAAGAGCACTCGAAATTCTTCGAATTCAGAAATTTCGTATTTTCCCGTAAATTATGAAATGCAGATTCCCTTGAGAGTCGGTGCGATAGTACGGAGGCACTCCGGTATACGTGGAGGAAGATTTGAAGTTGGAAACGTGAATGCTGAGGTTCGGCGACGACGGGATCGTGCGACCACGTTGGAAATCGTGCCGGTAAACTGAATTAACCCCCGTTGTTGACCCTCAACCCCGTATGTTACCAATGACTTTCCATTATGTAGTGCCAGGGGTAGCCTCTCGAGTCCATTATAGTTGGGATTCGCGATGGCTTTGGACTACGTATATGTTTGTTACGTATACGGATGTATACATATCCATCGCGATACTCGTGAATATCTATAGGTTTGTATGCCTTCTGGTGTCGCTGATACGGAGCCTCCTAAACGTGAATCGCAGGGTCGAGTTTGCCGCAACCTATGCATTCAAAGAGCAATGGAGAGCGACCGGGCGAAGATGAAAAGTAAATTATACGTGTATGCACATGTGCATGGCTCCGCGGACACACATATAAATACGGGTATGAATGGGTCGAAAGACCGTGTGAGGAAACGTGAGGCACGACCACCCGACATTGCACGTGTCTGTATTAACCCATACAGCACGCTTTACCATCTAATTTATGCACCTGTGCATCAGCAAAGGATGCATTCATATTTGATGTCAACGTGCATTGATTCAATACGATCTCGATCACTTTCGAGAAATGCCAACCAGAATCAAGGGAAATTTCCCTCAAAGGAAAATTAAATGTCTTACAAAAAATTTTCCATAAGATACTTATCAATGAATAAGGTAGAAATCCGTGATAAATCTATAAGCACATAGTGCAAAGATCACTTTTTTGAAACATGTGAAATATTTTGTTCTTTTTAAGTTCGGAATCGAGTTTCAAAAAATTTTGTAGAAACTATAAATTTAATATATTTTTGTCCACTTTGCTGCTATAAAAAGCCGATGTGTTATAAGCACGTTTTATTACGATTTCAGTGATCTATCTATTACCATTAAACGTGACTTTTCATGGGCACGAATTGAACATAAATCGTTCAAACGGGGAAATAGGAGAAGGGATTTAAAAGTATAAATAGAAATTTGAAAATAACAGTATAATTTCATCAAAAGCATTGGTTGTCTAAAATGAAAACATTAAATCCAATTATACTGGGTACCTTTTTAGCGAACTTTATAATATTTTGCTTTCTTTTAATATTGAGATTTTTCCTTAAGGTCACTAGAGTCAATGCTCCGTTTATTACTTATTTCTAAGCACAAGATCGCGCCAGTGTTCTTGTTTTTGCTAGAGAATCTCATCGGTCGAGTAAAAAGCTAACGCAATCGCGACCGGTGGTTCACTGATCGAGAGTAATCTGTTTTGTTAATTGCAAGCTCTGCAAAGCTCGATAGTTGCGGTTGCGTCGCGTTGCGTTCAGCATTTGTATATATAGAAGAGAAATTGGGAACGCGAGGCTCGTTCTACGGCGAACTCATACCCACAAACGGATGATTCCTACATGTATACCCATTTTTGCTGTGTTGATGATGCTCGTACATGTTTCGTATGCGGACCGTTCCTCTACGCTGCCTCAAGGGAAAATTTCACCTTTCCAGCTCTTCCTATCACCCTTCCAGAGCATCCGGAATCCAAAGAGGGAAAGCGAAAGAGCGAAAGCGAATGAGGAAGCGAGCGGAGTGGTTAACCGACTAATTACAATACTGACGTGTCCGCTCTAACTATTTGCGTAATCGCGATTATACTCCGGATCGAAACTTTTCCCTCGCTCCGTCGAGTGGCCATTCACATCACTCTATCTTGTCTCTGATTCACAAGTTGGTACATCGTACAACACTTTCAAAGGATGCGGCAATATTCCGGTGTCAAAAAATTGTAAAATATTAGTACTGTCAAACTGCTATGAAAATATAATTTCATAAGTACCGATGTAAACACGTTGCAATTGTTCAAAACCAAAATTGGTAAATGTTCAGAAAGTAAATTACGATTTGGAATGTTTGGAAAATAATAATAATGAATAAACAAATGAATAAGTGAAACGTAACATATAAGAAGCAAAAATTAAACATTTTTTTAACAATTTGATTCGAAAGCCACCTGTTCTCTTCGGCATTGTAATTATAGGAGCTCCAAATCTAGAAATTTCCCTTACAAATTATACAAGATTTGAATGGGTTTCGGAATTCCGTAAAGTTTGGGTCAAGTTGTGTAAGGTACAATCCCATAATTCTTTGTACACTACTTGTAAGGTTGCATTTGAAGATGTAGACTGATATTGAAGTTGAAACATTACTTTTGTTATTTTATTTTTTTAAATAGACTATGTTCTGGCTAAACCAGAATTGAATTGAGCAGTAAAGTCTGGGGAAGCGAATTTCTTGTTTGAGGCTCCGTTACAACTACATCGATTTTCTAACCTTGCCTTCATAATTTCGAAGTGTATTTTTGATGTAAAAATTAAGGTTTAATTTTGCAGATATTGTCAACGCAGATTGCACCAGCGACAATTTTCAGAGTTCATTGCTATCAATGCGCAAACTTTTACACCATTCTATCGTAAAATACATCACATGAATATTAGTGGAAAACTGAGGTCTTTTTATTAAAAATTAATTCGGATCGCCAAATAAGCCACAATGACGGGAAAAAGGCAAGCGGATCGTGCTCGCGTCGTTGTCAGTATTGTAAAATTTTGAAAGCCATTTCTCACCTCGATTCAGAACACGCATGAATTGTGGGAGTGCGTCGAACAAAAAATCGTAATAATACCTGGCTATTTTTTATTTGAAAATGGGAAAAAGTTGAATGCGTTTTATTGTTCTCTGGCGCTCGGGGGCGTTGAGAGGATTAAAAACGATTGCGCCGTCTTTACCAGCTTCGAGTAAATAAGGGAAATAAATTTATCGATGCGATTCGCGTATGTGAACTGGCCGAGCGGTGCACAAATGGGCCTTTCGTTGGTCGGAGAAGGAGTCACCTTTTTGACATAACTATTGCAGTATTTATTGTTGTATATTATTGACAGTTTTTTACAAGTACGAACGTTCGTTCACGAGCAATCACAAATCAACTGGCGGCGATTTTTCACCCGGCACAACGACACGACATTCACCCTCTATCCCTGATCGTTAAATATCGATATATGTATATCGTCATTCCCATTCCCTTTTTCCATAAATTTTTAACCCCGATATTTTTAATACTATTTTTCGAATAATTCATGTGTCAGCGCATGGTGCTTGCACCTATTGTTACTCGGTTTTACTTTCTCCTTTTGTGGGTGAAAGAGGAAATTCAATGACAAGAGGAAAGCTTCCATCGAAATCGACCGGCAATCGAAAAACTGATGAGAACGAAAACTAATTCCCGAGTGTCATTTTTTTCTCCTTTCAATTTGTTCGTCAGCTGATTCTCCGGATTTTCGGATACTTGCTACGAAGCCACTTGACCCAATTAAATGCCAAGAAAACTCAGCGAAAAGGCGACGATAAAAACATAGAGAAACAAGCGAAAAGGAGATTGAGACAAATTTATAAAGGTATACATATAAAAGTTTTGTAGAGAGAATCAAATATAAACGCAATTTACGTGATTTAAATTGCTATTTCCGCGATGAGAACATTGCCAGCATGGACGGAGAGAAAAATGTGTAATCTCAAGATTGCCGGTAAAGCATGAAAATAAAAATGAAGGAGAGAGGAAGGAGAGATAGCGAGAGGGAGGAATAAAAATAAAGCGGTCGAAACTCACCAGTCGTGTACATTGCAGCACCCTTAAGAGTGACTGATTCCAAAATGGCTGGTTCACTCCTTCCCTTTGCGTTTATCGCGTATAGGAATAGTCTGTAACTCCTTCCGGCGGTAAGTCCAGCCACTTCGAAGATCGGCCCGCTTGCACCGGCAGGAACCGTTCTGTTTATCAATATCGGACCATCGTCCTCATCGTCGATGACCTCCAGCTGATAGCTGTGAATAGGCAAACCCCCATCGTAACCCTCGATGCAGTGGACGGCTAAACCTGAACCAGCCTTCACCACGTACTCATCCTCCAATTCTACTGGACTCGACATCTCGATTGCTGTGCAATTGTGCAACGCGTATGGACGACCGGCGGCTATTACCTGATTTGAACATAATTATCATGAAATTCCTTACATACCTTATTTAATTAAATTTTATTTCTCATTTTAAAGATAAAATTAAGTATCTATTGTTTAAACGGTTCTTGATACTACATTTTTATGATAAAAACAAACTTCATTCATTTTCATTAAAACTGTGAAAGCGAATTGTGCAAATTATTCTCGACGCTTAAATATTGAACAATTATAATAATTACGTTTTTTTATGTAAATTTAATATAAACTTGGACATTAGACATTTTTTTATGAGCTAGCACTGAAAAAATGAGTGAATGTTATTTAGAAATGACATGAAAATAAGTAAACATTCAGAAAAAACTTACTTGGAAGAGGCAGGGCGAACGTTGCTTTCCGACTTGGTTGCTCGCCCAGCACGCTACTGTTCCGTAATCCATTTCCGTAGTCGGTGTGTAGTTGAGTCTTGGCCCATGAAACTGTTGGTACTCTTTCAAGTTCTCAACTGCAGTGGGACTTCCAGCTGATTGTATGTGGGAGTACCGGGATTGTGATACCTCAACCAGTTCACCAGAGTTGTTGAACGTCCAGTGGAAGGTTAGCGGCTGAGGATGACTCTGAACCAAGCACAGAAGGGGGACCGTTTCTTGCTTGAGAGCACCGACCACGATCTCGCTCTTTCCCTCCTGACAGACAGGCGTGTCTGCGAAAAAATGCAAAAAACATTCTCAAATTCCTGGAAGATACATTTTTATTCAGTATAAGGCCGGATTCCGAGGCCGGATTCCGAATTACGCTCACACCGCACACGGCCTATCTAAACCAATGGTAGCGTTTGCGAAATGTACGTTTTGAGCGTAATTCGGAATTCGGGGTAACTCATCAAGTTTTACCATAAAATGTTGGATTTTATTTTTAACATTCAAGCAAAATATCAAACTTTCCGCAGATACCAACAATGGTAATTTACATTTCCACATTCGGTATTCGCAAATAATTTACGCAAATTTCATCGATATGCGTCCATTATTAAGCGGTACGCTTCACCTAATTATACGTCTGATACGAACCAGCCATCACCATTAATTCTTCATTATCTCGATTTTTCATCATTCAATAACTGATAATCAAATATCGGTGTTAATTAGCGGTACTTGTGTTTTTTAATTGAGAAATTTGTAAAATCGTAATTCGAGTAGGAACTATGTTCCTTTTACTCTGAAAACATTGATTTCCAAATCTTGCAATGTTCACATAAAACAACTGGAAAAATGAAAATTTTTGTTATTAAAATATTCAATTTAATATTTCCATATTTTTCCCTCTCATTCGCGAATTATTGTAGAAATGTGTACACAAATGGATTACACTCGATAAATTAACCGTCCGCTATCGATTAATTTTGATTTGCATTGTGAGAAGTATCAGAACACTGCTGTAATATCCAGCTGTGAAAATGAACAATGAGAAAAATTCTATCTCTCATTTGAGAATCATTCTTATCAAAGAGTAAAAATATGCAGTTCATCTGATTAATCAATCCTCCCGTGTAACATCCATATTGTGTAAGATAAAGTGTACAAAATTTGTGCGCGTGTGTACCGAATACGAAAGACATCTTCCGGAGGCACATTTTTCTCAGTCCGATTCATAAGTGTGCCAACGGTGAAAATTACAGTCAACGACGCTGGAATGTTTAGTGGGATCTTGCGATAGCTGCCAGGACGGAAATAAGAGTGCAGGAACCGACAGCAATGATTCCCGAGTGCTCGTGACAGTTTACGAGCTCTTATACGAGGCTGCTTCTCCTCATGTCTTCTAACTCAAGGGCGCTAACATGCGAGTCAGTATGCTTTGACCAAATATACATATAACTAGCTACCCAGACGCCGTGCCGAGTTTAACACGTGTCCCACGACGTGCTCTGTTACTCTCATCGATATACTTCAACGGTGGAATTTCGCCGCCTTTTTTCACGCGTGGGCGCATGTGTGTGCCTTTCCACTTTTTTATATCTCGAGGTGACCACGCGCATTTGTCGATTCAAGTGGACGACTCTCCTTTTGTATAATGAATGTCCGTACTTTGTTTATTTCGAACATTCCATCGAAACTTTCATCGACGAGAGATTTTTTCATCTCGAGTCATTTCAACTCATGTTTTTTTTAAACTAAATTATACTTGATCGACAAGACATTTTTTTGACGAGTATGTACACTCGACAACATTTCAAACAATATAGTACATAAAGATCTTAATTTTTCTTGGCAATTAAATTTGATTTTAGGTGGAAAAAAGACTTTGAGATTTTTTTTTTATAATTCAAGTCATCTACGTCTGGTTTCTTCTCGAGTGTCCAGTGAAAACTCAACTTTGAGAACGGTTCGAGGTCACGTGGCCGGTATCATTACGGTGACAAATCACGATTACGTTATCGTGCGTGTGAAACAGAAAACGTGGAAGGATCGGATGGAAGTCTCCTGACACGTAGGCTAAAGTTCTCCTGCGATTTTGTACGAGGAAGGAATTATTCATCCTGTGGTTTTTCACGAGAGAATCGTAGCTCTCAAACGCAATGTACGTCCGTATATGTATACTATAGGCGGATATGTATAAAAAGATACGTATGGAAAATCCGGGCAAGACGAGCATGGATATTCCATCAAATGGGATAGTTGGATAGTTCTCTGATACGGAGAGAAGCGATCTCGATAGTTCCATTTTATTCTGACTCGTAGTCTCGAGAAATTCTCCACATTTGTACCCGAACCCTTCATGTATAAAACTTCCTCCTTCAGATTCCACCATCCGAGCTAATGATTTACGAGTTGAATTGTAAAATGTTTGTAGAGTATAACGTGAAAAACGGTGATTTCGCGAATCGCAGTTGGATTTTAGAAAATCAGTTTTTTTACTCACTCCTAAGTTATTCAATATTCACACAAAAATACTCGATGTTCACAATTTAATTGAAATTTTGAAATAATAATTCCTAACGAAATCGTTAACATAAATTTTCAATAAGACTCTAAATTATTTACCTACTAACATCCGGCTGATTATCGTTGATAATCACCGATCGTATTTTTATCCCAACTTTTTTCCGCTTTAATAAAAAATACTAAGTAATATCAATTATAATTTCATGAGTAAAAAATAGTCGAAATATCGTTTTATTAAAAAAACTCCAAAAATTAAGGGTTGATGAAATAATCCAGATTGTAAGAAAATCCTTCATAAAGAGATTTATATTAATAAAATTCAATAGTTCACCAACGTTCATGTCTCGTCCCATTAATTTCGAGAGCAAGAAGGTGTACTTTAAGTCTAAGTTTTCTGAGTTAATCAAAAGTAGTTCGGCAATTAGAGAAATGTTGTTTAATCCTGTTTTCGAGGGAAAAAAGCACGTAGGAAGATTGCCGCCAGCAAGGAAGAGCAAAAAGATGCATCGTGACAGATCCCCGTGTCTAGCTAGGCATTCCCCAGTTGCACCGCGCTCCGGCATACACGCCTCGTCACTCGGAGGAAAACTTGGCTTAGCACACATTGCTTCTGGCGTTCGTGATACCTCTTTTCCCCGTCTATCGCTTCCCATCTCTCCTTATTCCCCACACAAGCCTATTATATCTATACGAAATTTATAGAACTCTTCCTTCTCCCTTTTTCTCATTCGTGGTGCACTCACACATGAATATTCAGCCAACAGCGCGCTTTACATACATTGAATATGCATCGGGAGTCCTTCCTTCCCTCTTAGGTCATTTACAAGATGCAGATACGAGGCGCCCAGGTGTGCCTGTGCCGCGCGCTTCCTGTACTTTCCCGAATGTACACACGAATGAACGCACAGACGCGAAAATTCAAGCTATATACATATCCACGTCGAATGATCGATAGACACGAGAATCGCAGCTGAAGTTTTTTTGACAGTTGGTAATTTCAATAGAATTTTTCTTAACTCTCAAGTTTTCTCTCAAATTTCAAATTTTCATCTTTTTATCAATTCGGTAATCAAGAACTTGTTACTTCGCGTTTCCGTCCTTGCGGTATTTCATTCCTTTGGAACGCTTCCCTCGAGATACACACGATACGGTGTGGCCACGCCTCTCCTCCCTCTTACCACGTACACTGGCGGACGTCCACATGCAACCCTCATTTGACCGCTACCCATTGATCTAATAATTACGACAACGTCTCCCCGTGCGCCCACGTTGCCTCTGAGACTCGAAAATGAACTAATTACCGATACACCATGATATATAGTCATTAGGATTCTGGAAGTTTTTCTTTGAGGTTTATTTTTCAAAGATTTTCACGATTTATAGACATTATGGTGTTTTTTTTTTCAGGAATTACGAAAGTTATTTTCCAAGAATTTTCGTGACCTAGATATTTTTGTATTTTGAATCACACTGGAATTAAAACTTTACCTCATTCGGTTTAAGATAAAATTTAATGATGATTATGAGAATTAAACGGAGAACAGGGAAAAAGAATACTTACACATTATCTGAAGTGGTACCGAATTGCTTTCAGTTTTTCCCTCACCGTTGGTCGCGACGCAAGTGTACTCTCCAGCCGAGTTTCGCGTCACACCTTGAAGGACGAGAGAACGATCGCTGAAGACTATCCCAGCTGTCATATTGTTCTTCAATTCTTTTCCCTAGAACGTGAAAAATGAACGACTATTGCGGCGTTTTTCAATTTGATTTGGATTTAATAAGACACAATTTTTCGACGTCGATACTGTCTATTCCGGATTTAATTCACTATCTCTTAGTTACGAGAGAATCTTTTTCAAGCAGCGAATAAAAGTGCTGAGAGCAAAGTTAAGGGAAATGCAACTCACGTCTTTGAACCATGCAAGTCTGTGAGCTTTGGGATTAGAGAGTACGATGCACTCGAAGTAAACGTCGTCGCCTTCCTTTATGCCATCCGGATTCAGGTTCGTTCCCATCTGGAGTTTAACTATTGGCTGATAGTGCACGTCCAGTCGCCATTTGTCCTCGAGTCCACTGTCGGGAATCAACAGATTCTCGGCACGGCATGTGAGATACTTGCCGTCGTCGTCGATGCCCGGCACGAATTCCAGGATGCTGATGCTCTGATTGTTCTCCGACGGATACTGTAATGATCGTGATAAGGAATTAAAAATAGAATGAAAAAAATAGAAAACATTGATAGAATAATATTATAAAAAGATGTAGCAAAGTTTCATCAATTGTGGGAAATCAAAATCGAAATCGAACGATGAAGCACGCTGAGGTTGCAATATCGTAAAATTTTCATCGCTTTCAAAAATAAAATAACAATACATTGAACATTCATTTCGTGAAAATGAGTTCTTTGTCAATAAACTTGAGCATACAACAAATCCTCCGTCGACTATTTCATTGAATACCGCATTCGCAACAACGAAATTAATCCCACGAAAAGAATTTTCCCGATCTCTATTTTTAAAGCGAGCGATTATTCTCGGACGAGTAAATTCGACAATAATTTTTGTTTCCTGTCGTTCGGGAATGAAAAATGCACATCCTCGCTTATACCGAAGTGACGTTTATTATTTGCATTGTTAACGGAGGACACGCGACAGAAGAGTGACCATCCGCGAACCGAGTTACGAACTGGCGTTTCGGGTGTCCAGCGGGTTTTCACGCGGGACGCTATGATGATGCTTCTAGATATACATTAAGTGCACAAAAATTTACGAAATACGACTAAAAATCAGAAGAGCTCAGCCCTCACGTGAATCGTTCGACAAATTCGAAGCCATGTGCGTCCTTTTTTCACTGATGACGACCGAAACGTCAATGTCCAATATAGGTATGTATATGCGAATCGCGTGACCCGAACAAACGCAGCGCTATCGATATCTCGCTCTCATCGATAGGAGCCGAATGGAAGAGAACGAGGTATCTGACAGGATCGATGTCGCTTGATGCCATTGAACGAGTCTTTTTTTCCGACCTTTGCAACGTCAGCTTAAAACTCTTGCTCCCGGGCTTTTTTCGTCCCGCACCTGCATCCTCTCTCGCTCAACTCGCTTCTGTTGTTTCAACGCGGACAAGCTATAGAGTCCGAGGGAGAAGGGAACGGAGAAATTGAAAAGCTACGGATGAGACAACGTTTTGTATAAAAGCTTGCCGTCTCAATGACTTTTTCTCATGAAACACTCACGATCGAATTGTCTTGAATTCTCAAATATTTGGAGTACTCGAGTCGCGATATTGCGCCTAAAGAGCCATTCGCTTCAAAAGATATTTCAAACCTTAGAGTTATGTGCATATATATATATATATATATATATATATATATATTTGTGAAAAGGTGACTTCGAGGACGCATTTTCAAAATGGCGCGAAATGATGGGAAAATCCAATATA
>JAPYYX010001106.1:0-48207 GCA_030522605.1 Cremastinae sp. B BG-2022a | reverse complement strand
AAGCGGTCACCCATCCAAGTATTGGCCGCGCCTAATGCAGCTTAACTTGTGGGACCGCCGAAACTCCACATCGACCACGGGCCTACGACTGTCGGTCTTTTTAGATTCATTATTTTGGTTTTTTTTAACAATCACTTTCGTTTCGTCTCGATCGAATTTGTTCAATAGAAATAATTTTGTTGTATTTTCACTTGGAAAATATTTATTTATTTTTTCGTCTTACCAAGGGAATCGAATCGTTCTATATACAATATAATTTATCAGCTCTGCAAACATTTTACGAAATGAAACGGTCACGTTCGATTTATTGTTCTTCACTCTATTGCTACTCCAATTAATCCGTAATTAAAATAATTTTGTCGCATACATTAAAAATTTTCATTTATACCATGATATTGATTGGTATCGCAGAATTCATTAGATTTCTTTTTTTTTTTAAATTATTTTCTTTTATTGGCATTTTTAATTTAAACAAATTTGTGACGCATCTCATATTATTTTTCAATATGCTTTGGCTGGAATATTGGAACGTAAATGTTCCAGAACGCTCTTGTGTTTCATACTTTCCATTAAAATTTCGTCGTACTTATTCCCTCTGTGCGTTTTTCGATTGACTCTCGAGCCAAAAGGGAGAACAGCGAACATCGGTGCTAACATTTCGTGCGAGATACGCGGTACCATGGCCGCGTTAAGGTCATTGACGCGGTATACTTTTTATCGTTCAGGTGCTGCTTAACCCACACGAGTGCGAGAGGGACAGATGCAAAACGGATTTGCTATTTTCTCAGTAGTGTGAGGATGGTCGATTATTATTTAATAATATGAAATATTAAGAAAGAAAGTTTTAACATTTTATTTAACTTTTACAACGTTTGATGCGTGATTACAACGTTGATAAAGAATAGAATCACATCATTCTTTGGTGGGAAGAGAACGACGTGGTTCTTTTTTTTCTTCGAAAAATTGTTCATTTTCAGAGAAAAATAGCAAAGTTCGATTTCACACGATATAGGACACTTATACATCACCTTAAATATATGTAGAGCCAACGTTTCTGTCGAGTTTGATCTCTTTCTCCTTCTCTCTTCGTCTGACTTTTTTGCTCCCTCCCTCATCGCTCGCGGTGCAGCGAGTATCCACGTAACTGCGATCGCGACAAATTCGTTACCGCGTGAATTGTTCACCGACTATCTCCTACCTCAAAAAACAGGGCTATATTGAAAAAAGCTCTTGATACGTGACTTTCTATGAAAAATTTCAAAAACATTCCAGAATGAATTTTCGCTTCGCATTTTTTCAAAGTTTTCGAAGCGCAAAATTTGTTTCGCATCTGAAAATAGTTCATTTGTACGAAAAAAACTTTTATGCAGTTTCAGATTATAACATGAATTAGATTATAACATAAAAATAGATGATAAAAAAATGATCCAAAAAAACTCGAAACTTTCATTTCCTTTTTGATCCGTGAATAAAAGTTTAACAGTTTAATAGTAATTAAAAATATTAGTTTATACGCAATTTCTCTAGAATAAATCCTAATAAAAAATTGAACAATTACCTTCAGTTATTAGTTATTACTTTTAGAATATTGACATAAAATAATTAAATATTAATTCAAAACATTTCGGGATTCGTTTATAGCAAGTTCCAAATTCCGTACAAGAATGTAAATAAAAAATGAAGCGAAAATAAACGACGATAAAACGTTTGGCATATCCGATCGGTGGAGTTGGTATCTCCTTGCAGGGAGTAGAAGAAAAAATAGAGCATAACAGTAGACAGAGAGTAACGTTGGCGTTTAGTCTTTCTCACGTTTCTCGAGGATGATCCAACGTATCGGGCATACACATTCGGCTCATATTCGGTTGGTGACCCGAAGTGGCACACCGTCAAGTAATCCGACAGTGCTTCGAGAAGGAATATTAACTCAGAAGCTTCAAAATATATCATCGCGTCTACTGCCAGGACTGAAAATATCGCCCACTGTCATTTTTATACTTACTCCCTTTTTTTCGCATTACGGCTCGCGATTCTCATGTGTAAAGCGTTCCGTAAATTTACGCCGGGAGAGAGGCGAGCGGCAACTACGACGCCGCGACCCTCCTCAACGTCGCACACGCCGAATGTAAAATCGATCGTCGAACGGATTCTCTCGCGGGACGGGCGGAATAAAGTGGTGTGGCGCGCGCGGTGCGACAAGAACGAAAAACGAGACGAAGCGAGAATAAAAAAATGAGGGTAGGGGAAAATGGGAAGAGGGCATGAGAGAGAGCGAGAGAGAGAAAGATAAAGGAACAGAGAGAGAGAGAGAGACGAAAGAAGCTAAAGAGAAACGAAGTGGAGTGAAGGGCTGAGCGCCTATATACTACCCATTACAGATTAAACGAGACGAAAGGGGAAGTAAAATTCGCTCGCGGCTCTCTCTCTCTCTTTATCCCTCATTCTATTTTGCCGTACGCGCTCACCCGGCGACGAATTTTCATTTTAAATTCACTTCTTCCCTCTTTTCCACTATTTTTTTTACTTTTGCTTTTATTTCGATTCTCTCGCTTTGACTGATTTTGTGCAGTTTTTCTTTCGAGCTTTTTTTAGCTTTTGGGATTTTGCGTGAATTTGAGACACGAGGACCGCAGTTATAGGCCTGGAAGAGTGTTTCTTTATTAATGTTCGTTTCACATAAGATTCAATTTTTATACGCAGGTCCCTCTTGGGGTGCGAATACGAGATAAAAAATTATTGATAATTATTGAAAAATATACCTATATAATAGTACATTATGTATCAGGGAGGCAAAAAGTCTTACCTCCGAGATGGACACGATACTTTATATACCTAGACCACGTTTCCGAGCTTTAGCCGTGAAGCTCCTGGTAGGGTTCAGGCGTGAAGCTCGTGATGGGGTCCAGGGGCGAAGCTCCGGTAGGGGGTGGGGCACCGCCCCTGGACCTGTCGCCACTGTCATAAACCTACATTAAAAGAAAAAAGACTAATTGTAAGTTTTGGAGGTGTTCCGGGCAGCCACTCATCGTTGCTACATTTTTCGTTATCACTCACTTTCGATATCACGATATAACTTAAAGAGGTAACAAAGTTTCGTAACGATGAAGGAAAAAATTCCATGAACCTATTGACAAAAGGAATTCGATGCAACTCGAAAAGAAAGGTGCTCTGTCTCGTCCCGAAAACATCAGCCGACGATTAACGACGCACGAGAATGACGTAAATTGCGTGAGAAGAGCGCATGCGCGTGAGAAGAATGTTGGACCGCAAGAAGTGTGGATCTTCTCACGCGCATGTGCGGAGTACGAGAAACAGCACTTTTTACTCCTAGGAGTAAAAAGTGCTTCCAGAAGTGGGGGGAAGCACTTTTTACTCCTCCCCCACTACCATCTTACCTCCTTCGATACACAAAGACTAACTTTGGGAACCGTAAACACGCTCGAAAAAGCGAGGAAAACGTGGTTGTGGTATATAAAAAAGATTATTCTATTCTGTATATTGTTTTTATCGGTGAAGCACACCCGTGGACGCTGTGCGTCGCCGAAAGTTCGCGTTATATGTAGTACGCCGGAAGTTTTTTTTAAGCTCACGTCAAAAATTACGTCTGTCAATATACGGACGTTAAAAAAAACGCTCGTGTGGCCTCAGCCGCTGTGAAAATGTACTGGTCCTCTGTAGTGGACGGACGTCAAAAAAAGCTGGTGGATTCCAGCCCGATGCGAACTGGTGACGTACTCCCTCCAGTGTGTACCTTTCGTTTGTTTTACACTTTTTTCGATTTCTCTAGCTTTCCGTGATTTTCAAAGAATTCGCGGAAATCTAACGACGAAGCATGTAATCTCTCTAGAAATTATGAATCAAAAAATAGAGAAAACTTGAAGGTTTGATTTTAACTGATTTGAATTTTTTGTTCTTTTTTCTCACATAAAGTCACTATAGACGAAATTTTGTTTCGACATTAACGTGAATCGGTAACGTTTTTCCTCCAGTGAATCTTTTGTTTCTTTTTCTTTTTCGGGATTTCCTAACATTTCGCGATTTCCAATGGATCGCGGGGAATTTGGAGAGGAGAATCAGTGTGATGAGGCGTATAATCGTTCTGAAGATCGGACACAAAACAGTCAAAGAGAGAGAGAGAGAGAGATATTAAAGAAAGAGAGAGATAAAACGCTTTGCGTGCGGGCAACCACGTCAACGACAACGACCTTAATTTTCTATGACCTCGCATTCTCGTTCGGTCAATTTGGTGTGGCGAAGCTCGATGTTCGGCACGAAGGGAATTAGCGATACGGGCAAACGAGGTGGGGATGAGAAATTGATGGCTGCGTTATTCGGAATTGGCGAGGGAAAAAAAATTGGAAAAACAAAAAAACGAAGCGTACAAAATTTCATACAATTTGGGAAATTCTTGTCTAATGATTGCACTGACATTCCAGTTGGTGGAATTTACTTGCTATTTAGAATGAATACTCTCGGTTAAGAGAAAAATAATCAACTTTATTTCAATATAAATATAACGATGTTATCAATGTGACGTTCGAAAGAAGAATGACATATTCTCTTTCTTTGACATATTAAACAAATTCGAATGTTTTGTTATGATTGCCATGGATACGAATCGCGGATTATTTTCAACACCTGTTTAATATTGTAAAGTACATTATCTCTGTGGATCTCGTCAAAAAAGTCTTATAATTTTTTAATTCCCTTTGTTTTAAGTGAATGTGATTTAAATGTCTCGAATTTTTGTAATCCATCCAAGAGTCGATATTCAATTGAGAAAGATGTCAATTAAAAAAGATATTTTCTGTTGTTTTTTATATTCTGACAACCCTTTCGTTGCGTTTGTCCAATCCACTGAAGTAACGCCTCCAAAAATTTCAGTAAAAATAATATCCATGCATTTATTTTATCCATAAATTGAAATCATCTCCACTTACGAATTTATTTAATTCCCTCCAAAAGTTTCACGTACGAAATTTAGTTGTTTCCAACTCTGATAACTACGTAAAAATCTTAAAACTCAAACTAAAACCAATTTCCAAAACCGCTTTTCATATACTTACACGTATTTTGTACACAGAATTCGGAACCGGACGGAAATCGACTCGTTACGATATTCCGAAAAAACAAGAGAAAAAAATGGAAGACAACGACCAGAGATTGTGAGAGAAGGAAAGTGGAATGCAACGTAGAAGAAGAGCAAGGAATGAAGAAGCGATAAGAAGAAAAATAGAGGAAGAAAAGACGAAAAAATAGAAAAGAGAGGGACAGTAGGTGGAGCGGATGGCCTCAATGTGTTTTAACGTCCATCCATAGCTAGCACAGAGGTTGTGATTTGGCAAGAGAGAGGCACTATAATGGGGCTCGTGCATGAAAGAAGTAAGTTTGCTCGTGTGCGAGCGTACACGAGTATTTACTTGATGTCTGTACGTGTAATACGTTTTTTTCCTTCTCTCCCCATCCGAGCTCTTTTTCCCTCTCATTCGCGTGCTCTTCGTCCCTCTCTATTTCTCTCTCTCTCACTCTGACTCGTTCTCGCTAGTGGCTGCTCGCCGCGAGAGTACCTACGCTAAATTATGCAGCGTGCATATTTTCCGGTCTGTTTGGTGGGTCTCAAAGCCTAACCGGTATAACCCGGCGTCACGCGTACCGGGTGACTCGGAAGAAGGGACAGAGGCCGATGTGGCAAAATAAAATTATTATAATCGTCGGCTTAGAATGTTACGTACGCTCTTGCGCGAGTGTGAGTTTTTTTTTCGTTATTGTATTAGTTTTACAGGGACATACGTCCGAGTACACACTCTCTGGATTTGAGCTGACGAACGCCCGAACGAGCTGGCAACCGCACCAACGCTCCAGGGACAGATTCACCATTGCACGCATCGTATTATGCATAATAAGTACAGCGTCGTACATGCGAGCGTAAATACACCGCGGCGTCTTACCAACGCCGCAATCTTTTTCTACTTCGCTTAGAAATCAGTCTCTTTTTCATGTCGGGAACAAACTTTTTTTTAATCCCCCTCTTGATCGCTTCGGAGAATCTTGTTCTCGACCTTTCTTTTTTATATTTTCATTCCAATAAGATTTTTCATATATTATACAGCGTGCTTGAACTGCCGATCTAATTTTAACAAGACCGTGATCAATTATCGAAGATGTTTTTTAGAGAATGTTCTTACAAAATATCTTTTTAAACGCGTGATTCGAAAACGAAATTATCGAAATTTGAATTCTGATGTGTATCAATTATATTATGAAAGTACGTACAGTCCGCGTTTTTACCTACTGTAATGACGTGTAAGTGAAATTCTATACAGATAGAGATGCGTTCACAGGCCGACGACTCTGGTAACAGCTTTTACCGGGTTTCCGGGGTGCGTGAGCCCGCCACTTATGAAACCCGGCGAGCCTAGCCAGCCGCAAAGTCAGCCCCGGATTCCGCCGAGTTTTCATCGCAGACGCCCACAGCCGTACGCTCGTTTTTTTTTCTCTCCTCTCCTCGTCTTTTTTCGTTCTCCTCTCTACTTAATTTAGGTCTCGCTCTAAATTATCACGACTCAAGTTTTCAGGAAGCCGCGCCGAAACGACGGAGTCGCGAGTAGTCCCTGACTCGCTCTGATTGACGATCTCTTTATTCCTCGGAAATTCTATCCGTTCCCATTGCGAGATCCTCGTATTCGTCTAAATCGACAGTTATAACATTAATAACAAAGCCGAAACGCACCGTCGCCACGGAGTGTTGATCGCAATTTTCTTTTTTTCCTCTCCTCCTTTTCCACACTGCGAAAACTCATTTTCCGTATTATACCGGGCTCATTACGAATTAAAATAATCGCGTTGCTTGTAATCAGCACTGATTATTCGTACTAAATAATCGTCTGTTGGGAATAATTGATCCTTATTATTCGAAATGCGTGTCTGACCGTTGACTTGAAAATAAGCAAATCTGAAATATTTTATGCTGCGCTTAACAAAAGTAACGAAAAAGATACATTTTCAGAAAAATTATTTTTAAATAAATTATAAATTACGTTGTTATTTATATTATGAGTTATGTTAATATATTGTATTATGAAAAATATATATATTTTATCCTCGGCTCAAAATTATTAGAAAATTTAATTTTCCAAAATTAAATTTAATTTAACTGTCCCTTAAGGGACAGTTAAATTTATTCTTACGAGTAAATAATTAATCTCTTGTACTGAATGAATCTTCACAATTATTCTTGAGCTATATTTAATTTTTAAAATTAAAATAAAATTACCATAAAATGAAATAAAAGCAATATACGTACACAAAAGGAAAAAAAGAAAATAAAATGAAGTAATTCCAATAATTTTATAATGATACGAACTGGTTAAAAAGCTCTCTTGAATATCAAGAACGCGAAAGATTTAATCACGTGGTATAAGTATGTGAAGCTTGAGAGGGTGCGGCTATAGCTTTTCAATGCCCCGTACTGGTGAGAATAAATCTCAGAACCCTTATATACTTCCATTTTCTCATTTCCATCTCGTCCCTTTTTGCCATTATTTATACACTTATGTTTAGAAATGATAATTGGAGGCAGTTATTAATCATCAAGATATTCAATGACCCTTCAACTGATTATATCATCGCTGAGGACTTTTTCTCGAAACGATACTTCTTCCTCTCGGTGAAAAATCTTTTTAGTGTCGATTTGTATAAAATAAGGTAAGAAAAAAATTAAATTAAAAACACGTATGGCACGTGAAGCATTTCAAAATTTAAAAAAACAGTAAAAAAAATGTAAATTAGCGTATACTGCATTTTTAGGAATGAAATTTAAAAAAAAGGAATCGGTCTTTAATTTAGATCGTTTCCTAAGAGGATTTTATGCTTAATTTTTCGTTGATGATTTTACACTATTTTCGGCTGCAGAGATAGCGTTACCTCTGATTAATAGTTCCTTTGGCACTTGTGAGTAAATAATGTCTTTAATCTCAGAAACTGTAGATCAGAACGTCAGTCCTTTGAGCGGTTTCCATTTTAGACGAAAATGCGAGGCAATATCGCAGACCCTTGCAAATTCGAATATACATATACTCGCGCGCGTTCTTGACTTTGCGAAACAGAAGGGAGAGAATAGTCGTCAAGCAGCCTCTAATTAATGATTCGCTTGATTGACTTGATTGCTTCGGTTCGTTGAGGCGAAATTGTTTACGCTCTTTTTTTTGCTCGCTTTTTTCGGTCTCTGTTCCTCTCGCTCATCGCCCTTCGAACAAGCTTAATTTACCATCGTGACATTTCTGCTAAGTTAAATCTTTCGTGAATTATAGTAAAATCAAAGATCTTGAACAAAAACTCTACGAATATCGAAAAGTTCCAAATTAAACAAATCGGAATTCAATAAAAGACAAATATTTTCGGACTTATCTATTTTTTACTGCAATAACATTTTCCTAATGAATTTGTAAATTTTTTTTTTTGAAAAAATGGTCCCTTTGATCTCATATTGTTATATTCTTAATTTTAAGGGAATTTTTCAGATCTTGAACATGAAAAATATTTATAATTGTTATGTATTATAAATCGAATTTCTGTGGGATAAAATTATTGTCATCAACTTAAATGTCAATTTGTCACATTGAAGAGAATCCTCGAGTGCATGAAATGTCAGATTATTGGCAGAATAAAAAAAAAATTTGAAGTTTATAGCGTACACGTTTTTCGTATCGACGTTGGAATTTCTTCGACGCAACCGATGACGAGGGCGCGGGAATTCACCGCGCGAGTAACACACGAATTAATTATCGCGCCTACGCTCGTCAGAGTATATCCTGCACAAACGCTTGTGAATCCATGTGTCACAGTGTGAGTATTATTCGAGCCACTGAAAAAAAAACGAAGTACGTTTACAATAATTAACCGCACACGTTTATTTCAGAAATCCACGGAGGAACGAAGTTGCTAAATAATTTTAACATAATTTCATCATAAGCTCATAAATGTAAGAACAAATCACGAGGATGCTCAATAAATGAAGACACTGAATAATTCAATAATCAAATTTTCAATACCTTCGAAGAATGCTCAATAATAGAATCTTTGATAAATAATTGGAAAAGATTTTGAATTAATGATGAAGATTAACAATAAATATGAAGACCATTCTTATCTAAAAACGTAGATACTTAAAAAATCATGAAGAATCAAAATCACCAAAAATTTTCCAGCAAACGAGAAATCAAAAAATCATAAAAAATCAGATACTGAAAAAACCGTACAGCTTGTAGGTTTAGGTTAGCTTTAGGTTTCTCCCCCGTTTATTCTTTTTTTCTCATATTTTTTTTTCAAGCGAACAAAAAACTCCGAGGGATGAAAGCGAGTAAGGGAATCGCGGAATTTACCCTGAAATAATATACGAGGGAATATAAAATTTTTGCTCTCTTGATCAATGCGAGATGTTGAGAGAAAGAGAGAGAGGGAGTATTCTTGGGGAAAAGAGCCAATAATGAACAAGAGTGCGTAACGCGCGGAAATTTTCCAATGGATTATGCCTCGAGGGTACGTCACCGGGGTCGGTCTCATTCGCTGGTCACTGGGCCTATTTGCACTCAGGAAGAGCCATCTATATAAGATACTGAATACAAAAAAGGAAGAGGAAGGAGTAAAAAAATGGATGCCGTTTCGAGGGACGAATCTGATGGGAGGGTAAGCTCCTGACAACGAAGAGGGATGTGCTCCCATTGTGGTACACGATTTATATGGGGCATCGTATCAAAATCGTGAAGACTTTCTCTCTTTTATGAATAAAATATTTTTGCTGCGCGAACAAATAATTATTTGCTAAAATTTTCAAATCTCATAAATTTGCCATCATTTTGCTTGTAAATTTTGAAATATCAGAAATTGATTCAATAACTAAATTCGTTGCACATTATGCAATTGCGTTGACAATAAAAAATTGCGCATTTAAAAAAAATTTAACAACAATAATGATTTTCTTCGGACGCATATTATGGAATACTTTTTTTCTGGTGATAAGAGTGAGATAATAAAAAATAAAATGAACCCTAACGAAAAAGATTATTAAATAATTACTTGTAAAGGTATTAAAAGTGATTTTTATTGTATGAAATAAATTAAATTTTATATACATATATACAAAAGGAAAATAAGAAATTGCAAGGTATTTAAAAATAAATTTCTATTGTCACTTTTAACAACTTTTTATGCGTAATGAGCTAATTTTTCATTTTCTCTAAGCATTGCAACATTTCACGCGGAAGAGACGAGGAAATGTTTTTTTAAATTTAATCCTGCTACAAAAGTTTTATAACTTTTCCTCCGTTTATCAAACGGGTTTTCGCTGCTTCGAAGTGGAATAACTCGTATGAATATGTGTTTTATGCGAAGGATATGTTTGAATCGTACTCGCCCCTTTTGGCTTCCGTTTGCCGCACTCAATCTGCCCATCGCTCTCTTGCCTATTCAATGAATCCCACAATGCGCATCTAACAGTTCTCTCTCTCTCTCTCTCTCTTTCTCTTTTAACATAAACAGTCTGTAGGGCTTTACATCCAAGGGATTCGTGCTCTCCGATTTTTAGATCGTTACTAGAAGTTGACGTACGCTATTCACGATGCACACTCTGTATTGACCAGTATTGCGGTTTATCCTACTTTTGCCATCGTTAAATTCTCATTGAACTTCTATATTAACTTTTTCTTCAACAGATACGTGGAATATTCTGTGTAAAAATTGAAAAAAAATTCAAAATTCATTGACAGTAACTATTAAACAATTTTTATAAAATAAATAATGGTGTGGTAATAAATTCATAAAATCTATGTTAAGCAGTACTTATTTCATGCACTTTTTTACAATATTTTTTCGTTTGAAAATAAAAGTTCTCTTGGTCACAATTTTTTTGACATTGAAAATGTCTCAATTAGAGTTAAAATCATTTCAATCAATTTTGTATCTTTAATCTATGGTTGAATATTCTTTAATTTAAAGCTCAATCTTTTCAATCATTCACATTTAAAAAACTCGAATTTTTGTGTTTCATAGTGAAAATGATTATCTATCGATGTCTGTATATACACCTGTAAATATTCTACACATATAATTTTTACTTATCTTTTTTTTTAATACGCAATCTCTTTGATTATTACTATTTCTTGAATGGAAAAATTAAAGAATTTGTCGCACTAACTTGTTAACTTTAAGAAATTACTGAATGACTTTAACTAAAGTAACTAAGCAAAAGTTTTAGTAGAACAGATCTCAAAAAAGCTTTCTAGATCGGTTTGAAGTTACAAGTCCTGAAATTTTAGATTTCTACAAAAAATGTATATCGACGAAGAGACTGAAAGAATTTCACTGATGGTTGTTTAGGTGAATGTGGAGATGCTCGGTAGTTTCCGAGCTCGAGACTCTTGCCCCTCTTTTGGTCTGATTCCTCTCTCGTTTTTCCATCAGCTCTCTTGCAGGGTTTTTTGCCTCCTCGTTTTTTCCCCTCTTCAGGCTCGGAATAGTCATGCGCCTGATTTGAAACCCATTCACGTCGATCCCGTTAAAGGTTCTCCGTGTTCACTTCCGGGTTCTTTGCGGCCGGGCGGGGCCGAAGGGCATCAGCTTCGTTTCTCCGGCTCGCCATCCACACAAGTTCTTTTTTTTCATCCCTCGGTGGCTCGGATTTTTCTATTTTCCCTACGGTTTTCTCCCTTCCTTCCCCATTGTCTCGATGCCTCAATTTTTTTCCAGTCCTGACGTACGCGCGTGCACACGAAGAGGGGCAATATCTTTTTTTTCAACCCCTCGCGGGAGCACGAGCTAATCGACTCTGCAATTTCTCCTCACGAAACAAGGATAACGATCGAACTTTCGGCTATTTCGCGATTCAACGAATTCTCATTTCGAGTTTGACAACATCGTTCGGCAAATTGTTCAATGATGATTTTCGATTTTCTCCAGCCATTGTCGTCGTCGAAATTATATCACCAAGCTCGGGTTGAATTTTTTCTCTATGCTGCTCGAGGAAAATAAAAAGACGAAACCGTAAAGTAAGAGCAAAATTTCTGCGTACATTGAAAATACAAGGGTGAAAAAGTAATAATTACAAGAGTTCGGCGTACGTGGATTACTTTTTCCACTCATTTTGTCCACCTCCCCCTCGCTCGCAACCGTACGAAACTTATTTCACTCCCGCTCAAAAACCAACTTTCTCCCCCGCAGACATACTCGTAATTAGTACGTTTTCTGTTTTTCTTTCTCGCTTCGATCTTTTTTCCTTGCTCTCATTTTTTTTCGTACTCCCGCTCCGCGCGACCCTGCGCTTGAAATTACACGTGTCAACGTGTCCGAAATCACGCAAGAAAAAAAAAGGGGAGGATGGCGAGGAATCGGGGTAAATTTTTAAAAACATTGAAAATGCACCGTCAACGAAAAAAAAGGGATAAAAAAACGAGGTACCCCCGGTGAAGGGTGGGGGAGGAAGAAAAACACGCGAATTTACGTGAAGTGCATTTTTGAAGTACGTACGTAGACTCGGCTTATGGCCGTGTATGAAAGAGACGAGAGGGGTGACACAGGTGCGTGAGCGAGGGTGCTGAGGACGACGAGACGCGACGGATTAGGGCAAAGAAGGGTGTAAAGAGAAGAATGGGCGGAAAAGGGATGAGGAGGGAATGGAGGGGGAGGGACGAGGGAGGTCTAGGTCTCGTGTGGACAACGACCCACCCTAAATTTGCGTGTCTCGAGTCGAGAACGTGGTTCTGGTGCTTCTCTCTTGCCAGCCGAACTTTTGTGGAAGGAGAAAACGTCGCGGTTGCATTTTCTCTCTCGCACTTTTTTTCTCTCACTTCCCCTTGCTCGCTCTATTTTTCTCTTTTCGCTCTCTCTCTCTCTCTTTCTCACTTCACCGTCTGTATACCCTCGGCACCCTTAAAAATTTCAGCCCCGGAGCTGTGTAAGCTCTCTAACTGTGTGTCGGAAGCGAGAGAGACAGAGAGGAACCCCTGTCGAGACTGACCTACCCTAACACACCACGAACGAAGCCACCAACGTGTGATTTATGTATTATACGAAACGCAGAACTTTTTCGGGCCACATCGCGTACTTTATCCTCCGTAAATGTCTCGTGTCGAACATTTTGTTTTTTGCTGTGATGAATTTTTGATAAATTTGATTCTTCGTTTGGAATACGAAATTTTTGGTCACTTCTTCAGAGTACGAAATTGATTGAATTGATTTATTTTTAATGGGAATTGTTCTCTTAATTTTAAAAACTTTTGTTTATTTTATTTGTTCAATTATTTCAATAGCATTTTTTTTCATTGCTTGAGTCTAAGATTTTCTCAATGACTTCTCAGTGACTTGTCAATCGCAATCTCTTTTATCAAAACATAAAAAAATCGATGATTTGTTTATGAAATAAAATATTATTTATTTTTCTGGCTTGCTTGTTAATTTTGATTAATTGATAAAGTCTTTTTTCGTTTATCATTTTATATAACTTTTTGTCCTTCGAAGCTGTTTACATTTCACATTGAAAAAAATACGATGTAATTTTTTTGTATTTTTTTGTTGTGCCACGTTATGCATCCTTCGGTTTTTGTTTATTTTCGGTATTAAAAATTATTGATGAATGCAAAAATCTGTGCTTGAAAATGACATAATCTGACGCAAATTCAACCGGCTTGTCAATTTGAATTTGACATTTTATTCGACAGATATTCTTTTGTGAGTGAACGTTTTTTATACTCCGATATATGTTTCACGTGTCTCACGGACTTTTTTCCCTCCCGGATTTATACAGGCACTCCAGCGAGACCCGTGCCAGGGCTAGACTACTCTCCGGCCTGTGCCCCGACGTGGGCATAGAAATAATTTAGAACCGTAGTTTCTTAACGGAGGCAACTCTTTTCAACTTTTGTCGCAAGATTCTTACATATGCGCGCCGAGGGAAGACACTTTGCCCATGTGATTATTACGAGAAAACGAAAAGTGGGTCGCCAGACAGAGAGACGGAAAAAAAATGCTGAAATTTCATATAAATCATAAAAATTCGTTCCGACCTCACTGATCTGATTCTTTTTAATGAAAAATTTATCAAAACTTCTATCGAGTATAAATTCGTTGAAAATTAAAAATGATTTATAAAAATATTGGATCGCGGAAATTAAAAAAAATTTAATTAATAATGCACATCATTAACAAAATAATAATGATAATAATTAAGCGAGCAAGATAATAATAGTTTTCAAAAAATCAAGAGAAAGATATTATCAAATCTTGTAACTAGGATCAAGCACAAAGACGAGAGTGAGCGACCCCGTGACATTGTCTCAGTAATTCAAAGTATATACCTGCAATTAAGTCGTACTCGTACCTAGAAAGATCTTGAGTAGTGAGTAACATTTAAGCTTTTCAAGTCATTTTTTGACCCCGAGTGTTCTTTTAGTCGTACTCTCTCTGCTAAAGACGCGAGAACGTAAATAATATTACATGAACAAACGTTTTCTCAGTTTTTTACCCTTATTTCCTGGATTCATCTACCCAAAAAATTATTTCCTAAACATTAACTTCTAAACTAATCCACTAAAATTTCATAAAAAAATAAATTATCTTAAAAAAAGAAAAATATCGTAGAATCTGAATTATGTAAAATTAAAAGAAAAAATATTTATCTTGTATAATCTTGATACCTGCTTGTACTACATCTCATCAAATTTTAGTATATAAAAAATTATACGGGGGAAAAAAGTTAAAATTCCTAATTTGTTTCCTACGGAAATTTTTGCAGACATTAAGATAAGGAAAAATTTAAATTTTTGATATTATCAAATTAAAATTTTCTAGTTAAATTGCAATTAACGCCAATGAACAGTGAATTTTGTATATTAAGGTGATGTTCAAGTGTCCTATATCATGCAAAATCGAACTTTGCTATTTTCTCTGAAAATAAACATTTTTCGAAAACAAAAAAGAGTCACGTTGTAGTCTTTCCATCAAAGAATAACGTGATTCTCTTTCTTTTTCGAAAATATCAAAAACCTCTGAGAAAATAGCAAACCCGCTTTGCATCTGTCCCTCTCGCACTCGTAGGGATTAAACATCACCTTAAAGATATACTAAAAATAAAAATTCTCAATCCACATCCGACTTAAAGACAGGTTTCATCTATTTTTTTCCGTTTCTTTCGGCAACACGTAATTTTTATTCCGATCCTGTTTACGGGCGCGTCTTTCTGAAACACTGGCTTTTTGTTCAGCTCTTAGACCAGGTTGCTCGATCCGTTAAAAAATCGTTTTCTATTCCGGTTACGAGAATGTAATGCCCACTTTCCGACGGTTATACGCGTACATAGTCTTCAGTGCTCTGCTTCTCGTATATACGAGACTGTTTTGTACGATCGCGATGCATGTACGTAATACGCGAGAGAGAGAGAGAAAGAAAAAAGAGAGAGTTAAATGTATATATATATATATGCATATACATACATTTACTATATGTATAATGGGGTTGAAAAAGCGAAAGAGAGAAAGAGACAGATATAACGCGCTACTGGGTTAACGTGGCTCGCAAAACGAGAACCCAGGGGATCGCATTTCCTCTCTTTCGTTCGCCTTAAAGTTCAAAGGGGTGAGAATTTTCGCTTTTTCTTCTTGTTCCTCTGCCTCCCTCTTCTTCACTTCCTTATCCCTCTTCTCTCTATTTCTTCGTTTTCCATTTCTTTTCCTCCTTTTTTTTTACAGCAACGCTGATCCAAGGATGCGTGCGCCAACGAGACTTCCACATACGAATATGGGAATAGTTTGTTGCTGTAGTAAACAGCAACCCTTTTATTCGCATACCACTAAATTACTGGCAGCGTGAAAATTGCTTTCCTCCGGAAAAGAAACATCCCCGAGCATCCACCCACCCTTCCTCTCTGTCCCTTGTCGCTGTCTGCATGTAGCTCTCTCTCTCTCTCTCGCTCCCTCTTTCTCTTTCTCTCTTGGTCTCTTTTCCCTCGTTATACTCTCGCGAGTCTGTTCTCGCTCTGCTGATGCCTACACGTCTCCTTCATCCTTCTTTTCAGTTTTTTTTCCTCGCACACACCTCGTATCTCTCGTTCATATTTCGCGAAAAATATCCTCGTCGTTTTTCACCAGAATTTTTTTATTTCCCTTCCGCGCGTTAAAAGTATTGACATAATTTTCGTAGAGTGAACAAGTTTGAATAAATGCATGAAAAATTTCGTAACTTCGCTGCAAATTAAATTAATTTGTCAATGCGTATGAAGAAACGTAAAAAACGAAAAAATGTGTAATTAGTGTTTACTTAAAAATAAAAAAAATGTTTGATCATTGGTGAGTCTCTCTGTACGTGGTTTAAAATTTTTCATTTTTGTACATCGGTCTTTTGTTTGTTTCCGTGATTTTATGCACCAGAAATAAAATACAATATTTAACTTCAAAACAAAATCTTCCCTGAAAAAAAATACGGAACTGAGTAATAGTTTTTTCCTCAAACAAAATCGGAAAAAATTTTCAAACACGAATTATTTCTCTATTATTTGCGAGATCAATATTTTCAAAGTTTCTGGCTGTACTTTTTTTTACGGGGCTGATGATCTCGTACGCACGAAGGGTTGCGAAGTTCCTTTTTTCGAGAGGAGAAGCGCGTGCTCTGTAAAGGGTGACGTATGTGTAAAATCGTTTCTCCGAAAGCAATCGGTCGTCGACGCCTCGTACGCAGTTTGTAATCAACTCTCGCACGAGGTTAATATATTTTTACCCGGAAACGCAAGCGTGAACGATCACTGAGCGCGTTTAAAAGAGATATTTGAGTGTGTGAGAGAGAGAGAGAGCTTCAAATTTTGCAGCAATAAAGGTAGAGCTCGTGAAAGACAAATTCATTCTTTCCGAAAAATCATTCAATCGTTCTTCAATTTTCATGGAATCCCAAGAAATTCACGTGCAACATAATTTTTATTTTAAAAAAGCAGAAATGTAGCAGTCGAAACTGTTCGTAGAGTAATAACTTTTGTCTCTCCATGAGAATTTGTCCCAACATTTTCAAAAGCGACCAAATAGAAATTGCACTGAAAAAAAAGATGGCCATTTCCAATGAAATATTTAATTAAATATTTAATTGATTCGTCCATATTTAATAGATCCAATGAAATATGGAATTGAACCAACTAATATTTCATTGGAAATCGCCACATTTTTTTCAGTGTGGGGAAAAAAGATGAAGATAAAAATCAACGAATTTCACGAAATGAACAGAGAGACTTCTCTGGTCTTTACGGGGAATTCCTCCCTCAAGGAAATATTCAGATAATAACCTTTAACTCCCACTGGAGAGACAAAAGACCAGGGAGGAAAGACAAGTATATAAGGATATATATATATCTCGCAAAGGTATGACCAAGGTACGTCAAAACGTAGTGAGCGTATAAGTATACATCTTGAACTGGTTGGTCGGTGGGTGAAAACTTTCGAGTCGGGTTCCTGAATAATAAGTAATGCGAAGATCGTTGCGTAGGATCTGAGAAATAGCAAATAGAAAGGAAATATTACACGAAAGGGAGAATAAAAGATGGAATAAGTAATGTTGAGAGAGAAATATAAAAATGATTTTTTTTAATGTTCACTAGTGTCGTAGATACTCATGAACGAATATGTCAAATTTTATGTCACTATACTATTCGTACTCTGCTAAAAAATATGAAATCTACTTAACTGATACGATTTTGATCAAAATATTCACATTCGACTTCAGGTCAAATTGCTCATAAATTAAACATTTCTTGAGGAATAAAAGTTTCTCAGTTATTGAATAAAAATTATTTCAATTTGACTACTTTCGTAGAACACTTGATTTTTTTCAAATAGGAAAAAAATATTAAAATCAGGTACTAAGAAATAAGGGAATGAGTTGAAATTGGAATTGGGAAGATGATCGCCGTTCCCTATAGAAGACATAATGCCAAGACCATAAAAAGAAGGAACAACTGATTCGATTTTTATTCAACGAAAAACCAATTAATTATAATTAATCAAGTTTTTTAATTAAATAACTGTTTAGTATTTTGTAAAACGGAATTACTTGATCAGGTTTCCAAATCCCTGATAATTATTCTCCAACAATTTTCCACAAAATTACGGGAAAGAACAGATTAACAGAAATGTTCTCCGAAATGAGAAACCGAACATGCTCACGATTTCGAGGAAAAGCGGAGAAACCAAGAAACTGATGGGTGAAGATAACGTAGACGAATAGAATTTATTGAAAAGTGAAAAGAAAAGATTACAAGAAACTGACAAATAAGGGAATTGGGTGAAAAAAGCTGCGTAGGACGAAATCGCAAAAGGAGCCAGAGATGGGAGGAACGGGAGCTTGTCGGACGTCGACTCTCGAAATAAGGAGGAAGAGAGGAGAGCAGAGAGGGAGAAGATTCAGAGAAAGAGAGAAAGAGGGCGGAAAAAAAGGAGAGTGCTTGGGTTAAAGGTAGCGGGCCAGAGCCTCACTTTATTTTTATGCAGTTATTGATCTCCGTGGCTCGCCGGTCCCCGTTACCACTTTCCGCACCCTCTCTCCTGCGCTTCACCCTTCTATCTCCTCCCTCTGTCTCTTTCGTGAGCTCCTCCGTCTGTTTTCTCTCTCTCGATCTCGCTCTCTCCTTCTCTCCTTCTCTCCCTCTAAATCACTCTATCACCCTCTCGTTCACTTATTTCACGGTTCTTTTTCTTTCGCTCTCGCTTTTACATCCCCCTCGTCGCGTCCTCGTCCCGCTCCGGAGGAAGAAGCGAGACGGAGGTGAGCAAACTTTTTCTCTCTCTTTTTCCTCCCCGGTGTAACCTCGGTCTCACTTGGACTTTTTCTCAGTTGCACCAACTGCGCACGTCGGTGCGAAATGCACCGAGAGGGCGGCCAGGGCGCGGTGCGAAGGGTGAGACGAACAGAAGGAGAGAAAGGGAGAGAGAGTGAGAGGGGGGAGGAAGGGACAGAGCGTCTCCTCCTCCGACTCCTACTCTTCTTCGTTTTCTTTCCTCTCGGCTCTTCTCCTCGCGAGTGCCCTCCTCACAGGGTGCCGGGTAACTAGCTTATCAAAAAATGGGCGTTGCCGCGCTATTTCCGTCTTCCTCCCTCCCGCGCTCCCTCTCTTCCGCTCTCGTCCGCTCGTCTCGATAACGTCCGCTCTCTTTTCCTACGCCACGGCAATATTCCACCGCGCGTCTTCCATTACGAGGACGGTCGCGTGTTTGCGTATGCGTTCACGGCCACTCGGCGAACATTTCGGCAGATATAGCGCGCACGGAGAAACCGTCTCCAGCACATTTCGAGGACTGTCCCTTTGTTTCCAGGACAACAGATTTCCTAGAAAAATCCACCAATTCTGTATCATATTGGCAGTGACGCATATTCATTATTCATTCCCCAGGTTACGTAATCCTTATCTTTTTTTAATCTTCCGATATTCGTCATCCGAAGCTCGATCGATGTTCCCGAATTCGCTTCTCAAATACTCGATTAAAAAGGTTTCTGGTAATTTATTACAGAGGGTGTACGGCAGAGGCTAATCTCGGCGAGATTGATATTCAATCGGGGATGAAATTGAAGGATGGAGGACGAGCAGGGTTTATGAAAGTATGAAAAGGTCCAAGGAAGAGAGGTCGATGAGCGAAGGATTCAGTGGAGGAGAAGAGGGTCAACGGTAAGAGGAGAGCCCTCGCAAGGTGGTCAGTGTAAGAGAGTGTCCTCGATGGACAAAAGGTTCGTATACGGTGTTTACAACGGAGAGGGAGAGAGGGACGCGGAGGGGGATGAGGCGGGGGCTGAGGTATGGGACGAGATGGCCAAAGGCTTCCGGAAAGCGAAGGCAGCGACGGAGTCCACGTCGGATAGACACTCGCGTTCCCCGAACCATCGGAGAAAAACTCCCGGGGTCGTTTCGACCCCCCTCAGCCCCGGTCCTTCCCGAGCCCTCAAGAATCCCTACCATAGCCCGCAAGGGTGTGTCCCTGCGCTTCTTCGATTTAAGGTAGGTTCGGGAGGGTCTCCCATCCTGGATGCCCTCCGTGCTCCTTTTTTTCTCTTCATCTCTTCCTCTCTCTCTCGATCCTTCAGCCTCCCTCCTTTCTGTGCCATTCGATGACACCGTCGTATCGATGTTTCGAGAAAAATGGCGGTTCGCACGGATCAGGAACACGATCGTCGAACCAATCTTCCAGGAATTAAATCCTTCGTCTCGTATAGATCTGAAATTACAAAGCTCTGATAATTCACATGAGAAGAGACCTAACTTTTAATAGTCTTTCCCTAAAAATGTCTGTTTATTTGTTAAACGGAGATTCTCGTCTATCGTAATAACAACGATGTACGCTTTACAACAGCGATCTGCAAAATTGACCGTGGGATTCAGACGGTAGGTGGAAATGCAAATGTTTAAGCAGGATGAGGAGTTGAAAAGTTTGTC
The DNA here is from genome assembly GCA_030522605.1 of Cremastinae sp. B BG-2022a. Taxonomy (NCBI): domain Eukaryota; kingdom Metazoa; phylum Arthropoda; class Insecta; order Hymenoptera; family Ichneumonidae; species Cremastinae sp. B BG-2022a. The sequence goes on along the minus strand of JAPYYX010001106.1, from coordinate 27,761 downwards.
GTAGTGGAAAAGCCAACAGTGCCAGCGGTTGTCGGCTGAGAGAGAAAGAAGAAGAGAGAGAAAGAGAGAGAGAGAGAGAGATCTTGGTTGGGATATGGAGAACAAGAGTGTGCAAGAGAGGGATGGAAAATGAGAGAGGGAAGAACGATCCACACTGCCATCGGGCACTATACTCTACCTCGACCGCGTAGCAACAGGCATCTGTTGCGATAGAAGACACGATAGATATCTATGTACACTGTCTACTCCCATTTATTGGGGTGCACCAGTGCAATCCTCATTCGCTGTATTTCAACTCTGTTCTCTCGGTCTCTCTCAATCTCTCTTTCTATCTTTCTATGTCCCTTTTCTCACCCCCTCCCGTACTCTTGGTACACGGGCTTACGTTTGTCAAGTAAGTTATGCTGATAGTTCAACTAGTGTGCATAGAAAGCCCTTGGAAAGAGCATACATGAGCTACCTGTCACGTGAACCGCGTCACTCACTTCACCATCATCCGTCATGATATTGAAAAATGATATGTTTTATTCATTCTTTTCTGAATTTATTCAGAAATTATTTTTAAAAAAGTCGCCGAGTGATCCTCGCGTTTTTCAATGCTTGAATGAAATTTTGAAGCAGGTAAATTATAATTGGAAAATGTTCAATACAATTTTTTATTATTTTTTGTTTGTATATATTGTTTGTGAATGGAATAGCCATTGTTTGAGAACTTTAGATAATATTGTAATTTTTTGGAATGCGTATAATTTTTGTTTTTTTTTTAATTTCCAAAAAATGTAAAGATAAATAATTGTGAGAGCCAAAAATTTTTAGTTCATATACTGGAGTTTTCGTATTTTTTCGTATACAAATTATTCATGAGACATTTAAACACATTTTTTCAATATTATTTTTATTTGCTATGTAATCAATTTCTATAAATTTTGATCGTTTTTGCAATAATAAATTTCGAAATGAAGATTTTGAAATCGTCCGTGTCACAAGAATTTTGAACTTTCAACAATTCAATAGATAATTTTCACAAATAAATGAAACAACGGTGAAAAAACTGAAACGATATGAAATTTCATTCGAAAAATCAATGAACATCGAAAGAAAATCTTAAACTGAGATATGAACAATTTTGTCGTAAAATCCCTCCTGAATCGCAATCCCGGAGACACACGTACCATCGGATTCCGTCGTACTCGCACCGCGCTCCCGCGGGATTTCAAAGAGATGGCGCAACAATAATTTCAAGTGCGAAATATCGCAGTGAATAAAATCAAAGGGCGAAAGTAATAGAAAGAGAAAGGAAGCGAGAGAAAAGTAGTTGAATGCATGAAGAAAGTGCGCTCGCCCATCGACCCATAACCAAGTACAAGTACTTTTATGAGAGTACAGTTATACCCAGTTATGGAGTAAGAGCAAAGAAACCGACGGAACACCTTTCCTTTATCCCTTTGCGGTTACGAAAACCCGATAGAAATAGCGAAGTACCACTGAGTAGGTGCTCGTGGGAGCCAGACGTCGATGGTGCGGCAAAGTGCCCCACCAGAAAAGCCTCTATACTCTCCGCTGTGCACGTTCAACACACAGTTGCGTTTTCCTATTTTTCTGTAAACCTATATAAACGAAAATTTATATATAAATATATGAAGATACAAATATTAGTACATTATGTATACGTGCATGTATATTATATATATGTATGTATTTACGTTGCGTTTGTGTGGCTGTGTACATAATACGGTCGCTCTGGTGGGCCAGAGCGTCTATAGGGCTCTTTGCCAGAAGACATCAGTGCCACCCCCGCAGAGAGGGGTTGCGCGAGCGCATAGCTTCGCACCCACTTGCCCTGCTCTCCTTTGCTCCAACTTTTTCTTTCACGCTCTTCTTCACCGCATCGCCCTACCCTTTCCTTTTCTCTCTTTATATCATCTGTCTGTCTTTTTCTTACCCGCTTTTTCTTTCTCCGTCCATCGTTTGATGCATCTTGGCTCGTCTCGCTCGATCCTCCGAATCCCGCGATCTACAACCATTCGCTCGCTCCTTCGGGCTTGTCCTTTTTTCTCCACAGGTTGCCTCTGATGTCCTCTTCCTTCCTCTGACCCCCTTAATTTCAACGTCTCACGGTTCTTATGTGACAATCCTTCAATATTTTTGTACTTGCTTCATTTTTTTCCTTTAACGTAGTTTACCTCTTCGAGACCACGAGTCAAATATCTTTTTGGACGCGACGCTCAAACTGGAGAAAAAAATTATTTTCACGTTATGAAATTCTTATGTCGAACTTTCGATTTTTTTTGTTCTTATTTTTAGCATAGGTGTAAATAGAACTCAAGGTCTTTTACCAAATATCTGCGCAACGAAAAATTTTCATAATTTATTTGCCTAAAATGCATTTCTTCAGAAAGCGTTTATAAGGGCAGTAAAGAGACTTCGTTCAACATTTTCATTACAATTCGTAAAAAAAACTATAGAACTTTATCGTCCCGAAATCTCATTAAGTCAACATAATAAAGAACAAATTTTCATAACTTTTGACGTTCTTTTCACTGCACACCTTTTCCTTAGTCAATTTACTACGCTCGTCTATTATTTATTTTCTGAAATCCGTATTAAAAAATTCATTATCATGTTTTTTTTAATCCAATATATTTCAGTAATATTCGATTGACTTCTCACAATTTGTTGTCACGAATTTTTAATAAATCTTGGATTATTGTTTTCAAAAGTCTTATGAACGTATATTAATAATAAATTTCCTTAACGAGAGGTTGACATTTCGCTTGTACAAGCATCATTATTTCAAAAATCTTATCGACTCGAAATCTCGTTAACGCAGAAGCGCACCCGCACCGTCGTCCCGCTACCTTGAGAACCTTCCGCGTCCAGGGTGGATCGCCGGAAGCGGGTGTGAGAGAAGCTCGAGGGATATTCGTCGCGCACCAGAACGATCGTTTCTACTTCGAGAGGACGATGATAGGAATGAAGAGCGCGAGTAGCAGCGGGTGGGATTGCCTTCGGAGCTAAAAAACATATAGATAAAAAGTAATGGAGAAAGGGAGGCGAGCGTTGCAACTTTCTTCCCCTTGAATCGGAGCACCCAAAGCCGGAAGTTTATGGCCTGACCTCCCGGGAGCTCGTAATTTGCAATATCGCAACGCCGTCTACAAAATTCTCCTCTCCGCGCGGTGGGCGCGTTTCCGGTCTCGGTCCATCCTCCTTCCCATTCCCTCGCACCCGTTCATCCATAAACCCCGTCCTGCTCGTTTCTCCTTCGACTCCTCCCAAACTCGATTCACCATGGTAACGCGCCTCTGATATACTTCTCCTTTTATTTTTCATCCCCTTCTTCCTCCCTTATCTCGCACTTACTTTTCTAAATGCGAACGTTCCTTATTTTCCTTTTTCATCCCTTACTCATCGGCGCTTTTTATGCTCCGCCGCTCTCTTTTTTTACGAACGGGAATTTTATTCATCTTCCGTCGAAAATCCGCGTAATATTGCGAGCTCGCGAGATATTTATCGCGCATCGGATGAGCGTAGGAATGATGACGATAGAGAGAGCTCGTGAAACTTTTCGGCAGGAAATGCGAGAACGCTTTTCCGAACTCGAAGGAGATTCACGCGTTCTCGCATACACGTATATATGTGCATGTGTAGAGAATTATCTAATCAGACGCCGACAAGTATCAAGGCTAGGAGGTGTTCAACTCGAAGCAACAAGTTGAACCTAGACTCGCTCGAAAAGCTTTTCTTCTCCGCCAGATGAATAGATACAGTGCGAGAGGAAGACACGAAGAATATGTTGAGAAAGAAAGAGCGAGAATGGGAATAGAATTAATCTCTATTTACGAAATTGTACAAAAAAAGTTCTTTAAATTGATAAGGAACAGAAAATCTCAATTTATAAAAAAATACAGAAAATAAAAACTTTGCGAATTAGATTGAAGAAAACAGAGACGAAAAATTTTGAGAAAGAAAAGCGAGAATGAGGATAGAATTAATCTCTATTTACGGAATTCTACAAAATAAGTATTTTAAAATGTTAAGGAACATAAAATCTTAATTTATTTAAAAATTACAGAAAATCAACTTTGCGAATTAACAACGTAAGTCGGAAAGTTGCTCCAAAAATCTTCACACATTTATAATTTTATGAACAATGCTAAATACAAAATCGGGTAAATAATAATAATGAAATTTCGTTTACTCATTTCATTCGTTTATTAATAAAATAATATAAAATAAAAATAAAAATCGAAACCCATTTCCCCCTCCACACTGAAAAAAAGATGGCCATTTCCAATGAAATATTTAATTGATTCGTCCATATTTAATAGATCTAATGAAATATGGAATTGAACCAACTAATACTTCATTGGAAATCGCCACATTTTTTTCAGTGCATAACATTATTAATTAGATATGATAAAGTATGACAATCTATCGAAGAAAAAAAATTCGGGTACCATTTTTCAGAAAAGTCGCTAAAGTAAAGAATCACCAAAAACTTGAGTCGTCTTCGCTCTATTCATCAATTTATATAAAGTTGGTTGGTGATACGTGAACTTCGTCGTTTTGTCGCTGTTTTTCGAGGTTCTGATTCGAGATGACGTGATCTTACGCTCAATTCCACATAGCGGATAACATCAGCGTGTGCAACGTGTTCAAGTGCAGTTTCATTCAACTTATCAGTGCTCAAAGTATGCTGCCTTTCCGAGTAGCGCTTATAGCGTTGATCGCACTGTTCACTTTCATCGTTGATAACTCAAATTGGACCATGTGTGAGAAAAAGCTGTGAGCACACTATTCGGAAATTATCCGTAATATAAGACTAACTTCAACTTTTTTATCAAATCTAAAGCCAATTATTTAAATTTTGCCAACTGCCATGTATTCACTTAATTCATATAGTCGCATCGTTGTTTTTCCTTTCGACCAGAGCCAACCACAAACAGAAAAGAAAAAGAAGTATTGATTGAAAAAAAAACTTCGATTAACCAAAGGGTAAAAAAACGTATCTAGATGCTTTGGTTATATTTTGCAATTTCTGAAATATATTATCGAAGATTTGACCCTGAGACGACACTCCCCGAAAAACTGGATTCGGAAGAGAACACAATTTCTGAGTACAGAAATGCAAACGCGTGAAAATAAATCGTTGAGCGCGCGATAAAATTCGATCGGTCTCGTCTCGCTCGAAACACGTGTACATCCGTTTTGGTAAATGCAACGCATATACTCGTCACACGCTCAAAGTATACACCCAGAAGTATTCCATGAAAGCGAAGAGTTTGTGAGCCGAGCTCTGGTGTACGCGCTTCGCGGAGGTTCATGCGCGTGGACGCGATGCCCGAAGTGTTGGTGAGTTTTGCACGTGCTCGAATAGTCATAGACATCGGACAGTCTGAGCACAGGGACGCAGACCATCGGAGAAAGAGAAAATCGGAATGCGAAACGAGAGCGCGCGATAAATGTACTTGTGCATGGGGATACTTGTATTTCTCGTACCTAAAAGCACAACAAGGCAGACATGTGTATAATGCGCTCGACAGCTGACAGTGTAGGCAATACATATAATTACATTCGAGTATGCACGTTCGTATGTGTATAGAGATTGTAGAAACGGGGATGAATATAAGGTGTCCCAGAATGGAACGTGGGAATAAATCAAAAAATTAAAATTTTCCACGAAAGGTTGAGGTAGTTGATCAAGTATTCACTAGTAAAATGACAGTCTGTAGAAAAATTTTCGAAAAAGTTATTTTTTTACTTCGCGGATCACAGGAAAAATAATGGTGATTGTTTAGATTCTAAGTTTGTATTCAAACGTGTAGCGATGTGTGTTATATTTTCGAGGAATATATTGGAATCGAAAAGGGACTCGTCCCGTTGCGAGCGTCTTGCGAAAAATAAGACAGTATAAGCGTAACAATGAGAGTGAGCACATCGCTTGAAAACTCACTGAATCGATAATTAAAATAAAATACAAGAAAAAAAAGGGGACAAAATAATTTCGTTCAAGTATTAATTCCACTTATTTTCACTCTCTCCTATTCATAAAAAAAAAATAAAATAAAATAAAATGAAATAAAATTATAATAAATTAATTAATTTCGCGAAATAAACAAACAGTGATTATACATGTTGAAATATATTCCACTGAAAATTACCGTCAAAAAATTATTAGAAGAATAATATTTAAAGTCATGAAGTTGGTCAATTGATTTGTCTGTCATCGACTGATTTCATTCATGGCGTCGACAGTTGCGAGAGATTTTCACGTTTTCGTATTGAATCGCGTTTTTATCTATATAATAAAAATGAAATGCTGTTCGTTGATAAGGCCATCACTTCAGAACGGCTGAACCGATTTCGGTAAATTTTTTTTTAATGTTGGTAATGGTCCGAATAATGTTTTCATACAAGAAAAAATTGGAAAAGCTGCCCGCGTAACTGTAAAATTGATGAAAATATGAAAGTACATTTTTCGGCGTTTTTCGATCGCAATTTGTGGACGAACATCAATTGACAGCTGACTATCAGTTAATGGTCAGACAGATGATTCTCTAACCGTCAGTTCGACGCAAAACTTATTAAATTCCGTCGTTTTGTCGTAAAAAAATTGTCTATTTAAAATTGAAGTATATAATTTTGAACGATAAAATATAAATTGCAAATTAGTTAATCGTGAATATACGGAACTAAACTTTGAGCGCGAATTGTGATATAGTTTATAAAATTTACTGAAGTTTACCCAATTCAATCTTATTACCACACCAAATAGTGAATTGTACACCAAACCATGCCTAATCAATCTTGAAAATTCATGCTTTTCACATGGTCAATTATACGTCGCGTGTTCCCGCGTTGGAAAACCATCCGATTTGTTGGTTTACGCGCCAGAAAAGAAAACGAAGAATATCATGTATCATAAAGCGTTGCAGTGAACAAAATTTAAGTAACCTTGAAATTGATAATTACTTATCATCAAAACAGAAAATAACAATTTAATTCTTTTAATATATTTTTAGAAAACTGAATAAATAAATTGACGTTTTTTATATGTTTTCAGAAAATTACAAAAAAATGATAAAAAAATACAAGACTGTGGGAGAAAGATATGCATATTCTGTCGAAAAAGTATTACTTACGCATGTGTAATACCTGCCTGTCGATTATCTAATACGTATAGTCAACTACTGTATAACTTATACAATTAATTTACCATAACACCGAGACTAGTTGGCAACCACGATTAATAGGTAATGTGGATGACCAAATCGTCAGCTTTGAGGATTAAAGTAAAGCGATTGAAAAACGATTGTTGGTGACACGCGATACATTAATGTAATTATTCAGCTGTGCCCCAAGTTCAAAGGGAATTTCGTCCTTACAATCCTATTCTCTCAGATTTTGACGATTACGTGACAATAATCGTCGAATCCTCACCACTCGTCGTATACCCCCGATATACAATTCATGAACAAATCCATCGGGTGAAAATCAATGAACAAATAAGTTTATTTATATTTATATTTGAACGTAGACATTTGCATCCAGCTGATCTCATATTGATTGCATTTAGTTTTTAATTTTTTCTACTATCTACTCATGAATTTTTATAATTCTTGACCACTAAAATCGCTTCTTTAAAACACTTCCATTTTACTTCTAGGACATCCTGTATAAGCGTGTAAACATATGTATAGATGAATAAACCATCTTCTCCAACTCGAAAGCGTTCCTGCCTCTCTTTTCCATCTCCGTCTTTTCCGCGTTATCATAACCCAGTGACGCCAAATATTGATTTTGACACGTACACGTGACGTTCGCCTGATACAGCGGGAACCGAAGAGAGGACGAGATGGAGAGCTGCGTGACAAGCTAAATGACACGGTTATGTGTGTCCAGAAGTTTGGCCTCATCGGATTCTGCGTCGTTTCCACATTCGACACCCTTCTCCTGCCGAACTAATCGCACCCCGTCTGTCGAGATCCACTTTATTTTCAGTCTCAAATATACACACCATTCCGAATTACTCGCGAAACTGTTGTTAACTTTTCACAAACCTCTAAATCTATAAATATTTCGAGCCAACGTAACTTTATTTTGCCTAAACGGAATCGATTTTATTATCAGTGATTTCCGCCAATTATCACGTTACCAAAGGAATTAATTAATAATCAAGTTATCTAACCCTCGTTACGCACTGATATTTTCAACACCCGTAAGGTCTGACGATTAATGTTTCATGGTGTTTGCTTAAAACGATTAATCTGAAAAATTGATTTTTTTTATCCCTCAACTAAATCATCACAATTTGTCTATTTCGAAAAAAATGAAATGAAGTGTTTGATGATAATTTCATGCCAAACTCAGATGAGTAGACTTTTCATATAATAGTGTAAAAAATATTTCCCACTGTTTTTCGTTTAAATAAAAATTTTCAAAGGCGACGATCTTTTGGCAAAAGAAAATGAAAAATTTAACGAGAATTAAAATAGGTATAATTTCATCGGTTCGTCGTTCGTGGGTGTTTTCGACTCTAACTTGCTTGCATCCGTAAAAAAATTGAGGAAAACATCACCAATACTCGGCCTTTATTTTATCCCTTAAGGAGGAATGGTAGGTACAATCCATGTCAAAAGGATGTTCAGAACAAAAATTTGCGAATTTTTGACTTTCTAGTCTTTTGAAAGGATTCTGATTTTTTTCTGTATCAGCTACAATAGCGATTAACAACTTCCGCTTATTAATGAAACTATTTTAACAATTAACATTGTTTAAACAATTAAAATAGAAAATTTTAGTTAAATGCTTTCAAATTTTGGAATTAGCATTGAACACTCTCATCTGAAACATAAAAAAAATTTTGCAGCGATGGTACCTTTTTTGTTAATATTTAGAACATTTATATGAATTTTCCACAAGACACAATGTTAAATTTCAAAAGTATGAAATTTCATAACTTTAAAACCATTTAGTGAATCATTCTTCAATTTGGCACAAGGATTTTTTAGCCATTTTCAAACAAGTGTACAAATTTTTATCTTTTTTTTACCATTTTAAAAATAGGGTCAATTCCTTCTTAATAAATTTTTTGTCTCCCCTAGTTCAAAATTTTGTATCCACAAGAATAATTTTTTTGGAGGGCGGTGATGGTCGCGGCGCCACACACCGAGTCGATCGGCTTTCGCCACTTGGCCGTCTTCGACGTCGAAAAGCGCGCGGATATTTCTGGACGGCCTTGGGCTGTAACGAGCAAACGCTTGAACACGCTCAAATGCGCCACGCGGTTTCGTTGCATTCGAGTATCATGCCCGCTCGGCTTCCATTACACCCGCAGTTTCGCCTCCACATTCGATCGTTATTCGTGCACCGCTCTGAATCCCGATTACAAAAAACATCGATCGACGAGGCGCTTTGTTCAGCGGAAGCGAACATCTAGCGTGTATTTCGGGAGAACGAAAAAAATTACGATAATTTCACAAAATTCGGAAGATGTTACGTATAGTATTTTGTAGTGTTGAAAAACCTAAAATTAATTGGTTTCCAATATTTTACGTCTATTATTATTATTAACATTTTCATGTAATAAAGTATCAAACTCCCCTTCATTTGATAAATATTTAATTCATATTGCAGAAAAATGATCTATAGGTTTGATTCGAAAGTACATTGTACACAACTATTATATGTCCTTTTAATTGATTTTTGTTTTAAAATAAACCAATCTCCGCGTGACAAGTGAATTCTTGTCTCCAGATCGATATTCGTCCGACGATTGTCAATCCGAAACGCAAATTTACTCCGCATAAAAATATTTATCTTCATACGAACAGCTGAAAATATTTCTAATAAACGATATATGAAAAGAGCTTGCTTTAAAATAGGACTGTCAATCGGAAGAAATTTCATAAATATAAGCACAAGAAACGGGCACACCGAGTGAAACAGTTGAATCAGTTTTTAGCGAATAAAAGTACAGGCTCCATTGTTCTCGGATCCTATGAAGACTTGTCATGTACATTATACACGTGTGTTCGCGTTTCTCATTTTATTTCACGGATAATATGTCCGGGGAATGCGCATTTCCTGTCTCCGAAACGAAATCAATTTCGTCGGTGTTCGTACTCGATGGGTTACGTACATGCGGGTATTTTCGTTTGTCAAGCGGCCCATTGTCCCTCCACGATGGTTAAGCTCCGACGGAGCCCGATGTTTTCGCATTCGGTTAGTACCGTTGCATGCGCGACTCTCTTGCCTCCTCTCCGCTCTTCCTCCTTCTCCTCGAACGCAAAAGGAGGTCACGGTGCAACCAAATAGCAATAATAATACGCGACGAACTACAAGTTTGAGCAACCGTACCGCCGAACTCTAGGTTTCTAAATCTGCGAAATCCCGGAGACATCTCGAAAACTTCGTGACTCGGACAGGCAGCGCTCTCTGAACGTTCTACCGCTTCAGCACTTTTTGGAGTGTTCTGTATTACCGGCAGGAAATTCATTTTCTGCATTACCGACTGCCACTGTCTTACCGAACGTCGGTAAAACACTTTTTTGCCAGTGCACAAAAACGTTAATTCAATAATGCAATACGGAGAACAAGCTTGAATGGCCAAAAAATGAATGACCTATCGCTAAACTCTAGCATCCTGAACTCTTGAAACCATCGAAGACGCATCTCCAAACTTCATAACTTGAAAATGTAACCTCTGCGACGAAGATTTATCACTTTACAGTTTTCTACATAACCGACGGTGGGCGTGAAATTCTACATTACCGATGCCATGGTAATTTTCTACAATACCGGCAGTTCAATGCATTACTCACTGTCGATAAGGAAGTTCTCTTTCATCGGGTACGATTACAATTATGAAAAAATTGGAACCAATTCCTTTTACTTTGCTCGCTACTTGTTGCACAATTTCGTTTCATAAAATTATTATTATTGATTTTGAAATATAAGGTGGGGATAAAAAATGTAATAATGAGTTTGGAACGCATGCGTATGGACAATGTTGGAAATGCGAAGAGGGTAGCACCTGCCTTGGATACCGGCAAAACAACATACGAAATTTCGTAGGCAACGAAGCCGAAGGTGCGAGTCTGTCGGAAGAGTCTCAGGCCCTCAGGTTCTCGAGTCACCGAAGAACGAAACTAACTAACATGGTAAAATAGCTGAATTATGAAAATATACGTGTATCTGTGTGAATTGAGATGTACGCGCAGGTTTATTCAAATGCACTTGAATTTTTTAAACAGTGGATGCACGTTTGGTATAATCCACGTCACGTTGCGAGAAGATAGAATTAACCTCAAGAGAAGTGAATGATAAATGACAAAGTTTGATGTTGTAAAAAATTGATGTTGTTTTCTTTTTAACATTTTTTGAGAGCTCATGATTTTTCATTTATTTTTACGAATACACGGTTTTTTCTGCACTTTAGTACACGTTTTTTTTCTATGCAATGTGCAAGAAAATTTAAAAAAAAACTCAAAACCGGAAGTACTCGAATTCAAAAATATTTCTAGAAACTTTGGCATCCAAAATCATAAGGCTCGAGCTACAAATTCGATATATGACAAACGTCGAGTGCAATTAATTACGTATTAATCTTCAATTACGAACCTCACGATTGACTCATGAATTTTTACGTACCGATCGAAGCTCATATTCTTGTTGACCATAAGACGAAGCGTTCGATTAATTTCAGGGACTTTTGTCGATACTTCGTAAACTGCGCTCCAATCCGGATAAGGAATTACGCTTACTTCTTCTTGGCCTGGATAATGCTGGCAAAACTACGATATTAAAATGTTTAGCGAGTGAAGATATTACCCAGGTAAAGTATCATCGTAAATAATTATTTAAACTTGAACAATTTTAGAAAAATGTTATTTAATATAATTTACGTGGACTATTTTTGATTTACATTAATTTCTATTATTGGAATTATGAACAGGTTGAAGAATGCATTTTCGAATAATAAATATTTTTTTTTTCTCAGGTGACTCCAACTCAAGGATTTAACATAAAAAGTGTACAGAGCGAAGGTTTCAAGCTGAACGTCTGGGACATCGGAGGCGCGCGAAAAATCAGACCGTATTGGCGAAATTATTTTGAAAATACAGACGTACTGGTAAGTATCTTTTTTTATTTACTGTTATGTAGTTTTCGTTTATACATGCAAAATGATATTATCATCTACAATTTCAATCAGTAGATCCCTTTAAAAATTGTCCAAAATATTGTGTGATATTATTATGTGAAGACCAGAACATAATCGAAAATAAATTTATTATAAGAACAAATATTTGTTAATTCGCTCTTTTTCATTGTAGAAGAAAAATTAACAAACATTTAATTTATCATTTTGTTTTCGTGAACCTTTATTTATTCAAAATAAAATCAATAAAAAAATTCAACTCATTTGTAATAAAAATTTTCGTCAGATTTACGTTGTAGACAGTGCCGATATAGTGAGATTGGAGGAAACGGGTCACGAACTTTCGGAGCTTTTGCTCGAAGACAAATTACGCACGGTCCCTCTCCTCGTGTACGCGAACAAACAGGACCTCGGACAGGCGGTCACGGCAGCCGAAATTGCCGAGGGCCTCGGCCTTCACAACATTAAGGACCGAGACTGGCAAATACAATCCTGCATAGCAACCGAAGGCAAAGGTGTCAAGGTAAAAAAGTCACTCAAAATTTTATCACATTCTCAACAATGGAAAAACACAAAAGTATAAAATATTTTTTATTCGTTTTTTAACAATAAATAAATTTACAGGAGGGTCTCGAGTGGGCGTGCAGGAGCATCAAGAAAAAATAAACCGTAATTTTAAGCATATCAAAATAATATTTGATGAAAGGAATAACGAAATAAATCTACGCGACGCAAACATCTTTCTCTTCAGTTGCACATGAAATTTTTACTCATATTTCTTTTTATTCGACGTTCTAATATTTACAAGAGTCGAACTACGGTACATTTTGCGATTAATTTTCACGTGCAAGCAGCATCAGACTTATCTAATTGTCCATTCATATTTCACGTTATTTCTCAATCCACGAGAATATTTATTTCCAACGAAACAGGATTCCTGAATTTGTTTGGTCAAGGAAATTCCATCTCACACATTTTTGAGATTCAAAAAGAAACTAGAAAATTTCATAATTCAGACAGTGACAAAAATTTTTAGACAAAATATTGATGCTTATTTTCGAACTTTTGAATTCATGTACAAAATTGACTTCTTACTCGAAAAGGAGCAAAGATCTTACTGACTATTAAAATATTTCCAACAAGGTTCATTGGTAATTGGTCAAGTGATAAAGAATCGACGGCTTTAAATGCATGAAACGCGGAAAATAATCGCTAATCGTACATCCTGAATATATTTTCTATTCATCAACACACACGCTCAAATCGCATCTCTTTCGAACTGGGAAGGGAAAAAAAGTGGTTTTGGTCCTCAAAGCTCACTATGAGCGGCCTCAGTCGTCACGCGAATTTCTTCCGCGTGGAACTCTGCGCAATCCGCTGGATATTTATCCTGAAAAAAAACATTAATTATTTGATGAAATGAAAGAGTACTAAAATAAAAAATGAAAACACCAAGAATTAAATTAGAATCAAGAATTAAAATGTTTTTAGCAAAAAATTCATACAAAGTTTGTAAATACATCATAAACGTGGAACGACCCAATTGAAAAAAGTTAATAAAAAATGTCTAACCAAAAATGAATATATTTATAAAAATAAAATATCCGAAAACATGGTGATTTGTAGGAAAAATGTATAGACAAATGAAACCAAAATAAAAAGGAAATTTCGAAATAAAAGTTGATCCTTCAAGCTCGCTCCACTTTTAATGGAATTTTCAATTTATCTTTCAGTCTACGACTTAACTGACAAGCTTTGCTTCATAAATAAGTAAAAGAGAGTGATCAATGACTCACGAAACAAAGATCGCTTTCTTGAATGGCACTGTAGAGTGACCACAGACTCTCTCCAGTCTTGATACTTATGGTCCAAGCAGCTGGATAACTCGCTAGCTTCGTCAGAGTGGATCTCATCTGACTCAGCCTATTGTCATCTTCGATTTCATTGCTCTGTTGATTTATAACGCACAACACATGTTTCGCGCAATTTGGTGCCTTTATGGCCCATTTGTATGCTCGATATGTCTGCAATTGAATTCATAATAAAATATTTGTTATCGATGTAAGTGTTACTCGTCATAATTAAAAATTAATCTACAATAAAATAATGTAACAAAAAAATCGAAATCAATCTGAACAATCTATACGAAGGAACATTTTTAAAAATGGAAAACAGAGTATGAAATATTTATCTTGAATACATTGAATAGTTAAATTAAATTGAAAATTACAATTAAAAAAAAATTGTCACACCTTGAGCAAAGGAGAAATGATGTCATTGTTTATGGTGTCACTGAGTCTGTTACTGAGTTCATTTGCGTTAACCCGAGACATTATGAAACCCTTTTCGGAAGCAAGCCTCATTAGGTCCTGAATGTAAGCGACGGCCGGCTTAATGTATTGATGACTATCAATTTGCATATTCAAATGTCTCTTAGCTCCAGCGTTCACAATCCTGAAAAATAAATAATTTAATTAGACGTCTTATGACGACCGAACCTATTTTATTTCAAGATTTATAATATTTCAACTTTATCCCATTTAACGTTTTATTTAAATAAGTTTCAAATCATGTCAAATACAACAAGTTAAGAGAAATGTTTAAGTGCAGCAATTTGGTGAAAAATAAATAAATAATGGCTCGCATTACAATCGCTTGCCATTATTCGTTTCAAGAGTTTAATTATTTACGAGTAACTCGAAGCAATTGAGTGAACAATAAATTTATTAAGAAATAACAATAAGCAAAAGCAAACCTCGTGAGACTTTCAACGGGTTTCACAGCGTCAAACATCGCAGATTTCGGATAACCTTGCGATTTGAGGAAACTGTTGCCAACGAACTGGAGAGTGTTCATGTGCCTCTGGCGCGTCACAGGATCGGAAATGTAGGCAATCCAATCGGCAACGTAATTCGTCAACGATCTGATCCACTTCCTTCGTTGTGTCGGATTTTCAAAGCTGTCCAGCATCTGTTCGTACTTGAGTTGGCCATTCTCGTTCACCATCGTGCTCACAATGTTCTCAAGACCGCTTTTCCTCCAGAGAGTTTGACCAAGCTCGGAATGACTAAAAAATTCAGACATGATGATTATTACCACAATAGTGCCGAATTATTGATTAAAAAATATTCTTATATTTCATATCATTAAAAAAGAAATCAACGAATTAACTAATGATGCTATAAGAATAATTACATGAATTTCATTCATTTCGAAAAATAGTTCGTATAAAGACTATTAAGCAAATACTAAAAAATACATAAATCATAAACAGGATAGAATTAAAAAATTATGTTCAAATGATACCTAAAATGATCCCACATCACGTGAAGATTTTCCAAAAATGGCGGCATGTACCAAGAATGAGAGGTGTGATCTTGTTTTTTGGCTTGACCATTAGCGTTGGAGTTTCCACCGCCAAAACCATCAAGGAACATTGGCAAAAGTCCCATCAATCCTTCGGCATTGCCACCTTGGCCAGCGAACATGCTGGCCACGTTCAATATACTCTCCAGATCAAAACCTCCGGAATTCGAGGGATCACCCTCCGCATTCCTTTTGGACCTTTGACTGTCTCCTGCACCAACCGCTGATGCGACCATTCCGACAATCGTCGTCATTATTGGAAGATTGAGTTCACCTCCTTGGCGCGAATGATCTTCCTTATTTCCAGACATCGCTCCCAAGAGATTTCCAACACCCTGAAGAATTTGATCAACTCCACCGCCAGAATTCGCATTGCCGCTTAACATATTTCCAACCTGTTCAATTCAAGGTACAGAATAGTTAAAACTTTCCTAAATAAAAATTCGAGGAGTAAATAAATACAACGTTTTTGCATAACTATTTAAAGGAAACAAAAGATCAAAATAGTTTACAATGTTGTGGTTAGTTTTATGATAGTTTTTATTATTACCTGCTTTCCTGTTTCAGACTCCATGAACTTGGATGCAAAGTTTTGAATACCTCCGAGAGCTTGGTTATCAGACAACAGAGCTTGAGCCGCCTCCATAAAAGCCGCTGAGGTATCATGTTCATCATTGTTTTCACTACTAGCCACTAAGCCGATTAGGATAAATAAAAGTGATAACCTTGGAATCCTCATGACTATTTCCCTTTGAACAGAAAATGATTAATCGATTGAACACATGAATGAAATGAACGTCGTCATCAAGATAACAAATTTTTGTTGCATATATATTTTGCGGATCAATAATATTTTTGGGAGGAGAAATCGTTTGAGAGCACTTTTACATACAGATCAGTGATATGAATAAGATAGTCACATAATTGATTTAAATTCTGTAACATGAATTGAGCGCAAATTTTTAATTTTTATGGAGTTCGAGTTTAAAATTTGAATCGCTCTTTTTGCTCAGAAGTTTTTGGGCGATGAGAAGGTTGTTAAAGTGTTAAGAGGTTTTTATGGCCTTCCTCGTACTCATCGAGGAGAGACCCAAGGAGAGCGGCGAGTCGTTGACCCTGAGTCCGATCGGAGCTCGCGTTAAATTCGATCTCGCTGGCCAGTGCATCTTATCAGGGCCTCTGGTCGAAAATTTTATTTCGAGGCGTTCTTCCCCCGATGGAACGAAACCGGTGCGTCTCGGCGATGGAACTCGTGCACCGACGCCGGAAACGTTTCGGCTCGTGATCACCGGGATCCCGTTGCTTCGTGAATACGAGCGACCTCCAACGCTTTACCGAGAGTGTACGCACCAAGAGTGCATTGTTCTCCCCATGTCTCGATACTCTGCCTACGTCTTACAAAATTTATTTGTTCCATGTGTCTTTTCGATGCAAAATTACAATTCTTATATACTTAGAAGGACACAAAAAATTAAAAAATACATCTCATTCGACATTTTTTTCGTCCCTTCTTTATATCGCAATTTTTAAGTTTCTCAAATTTTAATGTTTGGACAAAAATATATTCCAAATACTTATTGTTCGATAAAAGTGCATATGCTGACCAAGATTGCATCGTTTACTCTATTTTTCTTATTCTCTGACTACTCCTCCGTTTCACACCGGTCTTTACGATCCAGAACGAAAAACTTCAGAAATTCGTCGTAATTTTCATCCGTGATTAAGTAATTGTAATTTTAATGTTTCTTCCGAAAAAAATGTAATTTTTTTCGAAAATAAATATAATAATAGTTTTTCTTGAAGTTCAGTAAATACGAGTGGTGGTTCTGAAAATATATACGGAGCGAAGATTTTCTGTAACGGTGCAAATCTTGATGGTCGTTAAGAAAATGTTTGAAACTGGTGTCTAATTGTGGCTCCCGAGTTACCAGCTTATGGCCGGCACATTTTCAGGGTTATTATACCACCGACAATGAAACTCTGTGCACAGCGGATTGCGTTACTTTTGTAATTAACGAATTTCAAATTACGACTCCGTGGTCATTTCTTTACTTAATGCGTTACTTATGACGATTCGCAAAGTTTCCGGACACGCTAGTATTTTCCGCTATTCCAAACACAAAAAATGTTACGGTTCGATAAAATAATATTACCTCTTTTATTATAAAAGCGCTTGAAAAAAATACTCGAATTTCTTGCCAGTCCGAATGAAAAAATTAATTAAAAAATTATCACGACTCTACACGCTAGATTAAATAGTAAATATTTTATGTATAATATTTTTATATTAAGAAACTGTAAGAGGACTCGATTCTACACTATCAATGAATACATATAAGATACATAAAAAATTTAAGTATGACAAATTTCATGAAAATCTCGCTATTTTTATTTTTGCTGTCGAAACATCTCAAGAATATCATAACTATGGATTCAACACTTTCGCAGCTCTTTCTCATTGTGACAAAAATATCGGCTTCCGAATTGGTTTAATAATATTTCAAAATTCTTCTACACATTGTTCTTGAATCATTGAATAAAAAAATATTTTTTTATCCACAGTGTGTTTAGGTCTAAATCTAAAAAAACGTATTTCACTTGTCCAATTACTCATTCAATATGAGCAGAAAATATTTGATAAAGTATACGTTTTTATATTTCTCGTAGAAGAGACCAGTCTGTCGGAATTTCATCAAATTCTTTTTCATCATTTTAATTTCTATTGCCGAAACAGCTTAATGAAATTATCGAGATAATAATTTTTGAGAGTTCGAACGATAGAATTAATTTCGAAGAATTTCACGACGCTCGATACCGGGTTCAGGGGTAAAAATGTTTATTGGCGAAGTGTGCGTGACTAAGTTCTCGGAAGTATCATGGATGCTCGATTCGACATCGTGCGAAAGCCCTGCTCGTACAGTTTTTCATCGACGCGCGAGTAAGAAGAGATGGAGCGAGGAGAAGGTTATTCACTCGAGCCGAGATGTACGAGGAGCGAAGAGATGAATAACAACAATAATAATAACCACGTGCGCGAGCCCTAAGAATAATTACGATCCTCCCAAACGGGAAAAAGCCAGAGGATGCGAGATCCGGGGAATTGTTTTCTTATTATTTTTTTCCCCTCACGCCCGAGGATACGTAACTTTTTCTCTCTTATATAAAATTCTTGGATTAATGCGAGTGGAAGAGGCTCACGGTGCGTAATAATAATCGAAGTGAGTCAGTTGTGACGGGAAATCTCGGATGGTACCGTAAACCGCACGAAATTGACATTCTTCGTAGCTGCTACGAACGATCCCTCTCCTAACGGTAAGCACTCTCTTGGCCATTGAACGTCTTGCAGGCGCCAATTCCATCGGTTCCCGAACTCTATTATTCACCAATTGTTATCAAAGAATGCAAAACGACGTGACTCTGCCGATATTTTGCAATACTAAGAAAATCGAGTTAAAAAAACCACGTTGCAAAGCTGACAGACGTTTATTATTATGACATAAATTTCCATTTTTTGAAAATAATTATAAATAAAATAGAAAATTTGTTTTAAATTTGTAAATTTGGGTCTCTTCTTTCGACAGACGAACATTCCTCGGATGGGAGAGGAAAGATTCGGAATAACGGTACCCGTTCTTAGTCACCGAGTGACTTCGAAGGTGCGACTCCGCGTCGCGTAAGAGATCAAATTTTTTGAAGGAACATTGCGCAAGAGGTAAATCATTCGTTTTGCATTTTTTACTTGTCGACGGATAAAAGGGGGATTTAGAACGACCGCAAGTGCGGTTATCTTGAAAAATTAATTTTCTCGAGAGGAAAAAGGTGTATAATGAAATCGTTGCGGAATAAGAAGTAACGACACTGTCAAGGCCATGTGCCAAGCGCGAGGCCACTGGCCCCAGATCGCGTCCCGGCTACGATTTTTTTTCATTTTCTCCGTTCCTTTATATTGTTTTGCATCAAGCAGGAATATATTATTAAATTATTTGAGAGATGTTTTCAGACAAGTTTTTTGGCTATTATCTAATTATTTTTATCGTTATTTTTAATAAATAATAGTTGAGATAAGACCAGGTTAATGAAATTGACACAAAACGTTACGAAGCTCTTAAAATTTATATTCCCATTTTTATTTCCTTCACGTGTATTATTTCAGAAAAAAAATGCAAACTTTTAACCGCTACACTCCACTAGAAATTTACGTCAGATTCTTATCAGGTATAGTGACAAGGCAAACGTTGTTTCCATCAGGACCTACAATTAGATCCTGATGAAGTACCTGATAAAATTGTAACGATGCCCATAAAGTCTGATGTCAGAAATTTTTTTAAATATTTTTTAAGGAGCACGGTACATAAATAAAAAAAAATTAAAAAATTAATTACGAAAATTTACCAATAATTGTTATGAAAATCTTACTTTTTGAGACTACTGGTTCAGGAAAAATTTTAAATTTATAGTCTAAAACCTTAAAAATAACCAGATCGTCATTTTTTCCTTCCAAATATATTTGTAAAGTATTGCATTTACAGTCTCGCATTAAAAGTGCAAACACTACGGTAAACTGTAATTATGGTTCGCCAATTTTTCCATCAGTGTGAAAATAATATTACATGCATTTGAGTATAAGTGGACACATTCTCTTTCGAGACAACAAAGAATTGAATTTGTTACTATTGAGATTTCAAACAGTGAATCGATAATGAGTGACGGTTATCACCTCATCGATTTTCCACCAATGCAATACGCTTCGTATCCTTTTTACAAACAAAATAAAGTTTTTATCGTTTTCTCCTTCTCCGTTCAGAATTCAGTTTCGAAAGCGGTAAAATATGTTCTTTCCTCGTTCTGTCCAATTTCGATAACAAACGAGTAGAGCTGCTTATGCATTTGCGAATGAAATATTCTTGCAAGGTACATTATCGCGACGACCAACAAATTTCAGAGCCAAGCATTTATTATCATTCTCGCCGATAGGAAAAAAACCTTGGATATCGCGACAAGGACAATTTTTTCCGTGAATAATAGGTTTTCCCCTGTTGATATTCATTTCGCTAGATAAGTGACCGCGAACTTATTTTTCTTTCGTTTTTCAAAAGCACTTTTATCGCGTGATAATTAAATTTTACGCAACTGGTTCATTTTGGTGCGTATGATTCATATTTGGAAACTGACTATGAAAAGTTGATGCAATGCACGATATTCTTACCTCCGTTTGATCGTTGATTCCCGAAAACGATGAAAGACCGATTTTTCTGGTTTTTTTTCTTATTGCTATTTTTTTTGATAAAGCGAAGCTTCAAAAAGGGTTTCCTTAGCGTTCACTTCTATGGAAGGTTCGTACACACTTGACGCTACGAGAGTCGTGGCCTGACTGGCGTTGAACGTAGCCCGATCAACGGTACTTACCTACCTGGGAGCAGGTCCGATGTGTTTAAGCCGGTAACACAATGAGAAGTTCGTGCCGAGGTATTTACTTCCAAGTTGAACCGGTACAAACTCAGCCTTGCAAATGGGCTCGTGGAGGAGAAGACGAAAGCGTGGAGAATTCTTGGATCCTCGAAATCACTAAAATACCACCGGGATCTCCTTTGACCAGCGCTAATTCGCAATTTGGAAGAAAAATCGTGACTCGATGCTTTTTCACTCCGTTCATTTTCAAACGATTTACGCGCAAACTTTCTTACTCATTGCCACTCGAATTATTACATTCCCGAAAAAAATGGACTTTAAATGTAAAATCTGCTTAAAATTTTATGTTATGAATGAATAAAATAAAAAATATAAAATTACCAACATTGACTTAAATTTAAAATGGTATTTTTATAAAGTTTAAAAATACTGAAAAAAATGGAAATATACAATATGACAAATATTGTATACATGAAAATATATATCGAATATTTTATATGATGCATAAATGCATGATGCATGACATTTCGAGGAAATCTCATACGAGTGATTTTAGATTTTTATCATCTGTGAGATTAAAAGAACAATTTCATGACTTATTTGAAGTAAATTGTGTGAACCGCACGTCAGATTGTCAGTGACTCGCTGTAACCTGCTATAGTCACTGACCTGACGGAAATTTGGAAGCTAATTTGTAGTTGTAAGAACACTGATCAAACTTGTGGATCTTTTAAAATGGAATGCTTGAGGATTCGAATTTTTGAGAGTTTTTTTTTTTTTTTGAATCTTTGACGTCAGATGTTTCATATTTCAATTTTCCTCATCGAGTTTCTAATTATAAAATCATGAAATTTGGAATTGGAGTTGATAAAAAAAGATACGTAAAATATGTTCAAAATACGTTATCGAACGATTTTTATTTTATAACCAGTAAAAACTTACAAAATACACAGTAAAATATTATTTAGAGTCAAAGAAATAATTTTCTAAAACTGACTGTGAGATATTTTCTATCAGAAAGGCACACGACGTGGACCACGATTTCGAACGTATAGTCAGTACTAAATTGTAATAAATTCTAACGACTAAATTCGATCACATACTTTTATTCACAAGACGACAAATTTCCAAGCACTTGTGTCAATTCAGATACGAAAAAATAGAGACAAGACACGTTGACTATCACTTATTTCCATTTTCTGGATTTTCTTCATCCACGTAAATAATGAAAAGAGAATAATCCTCATACCTTTCACTGAATTTCTCACTCATCAAAAATAGACATCTATTGAATTATTTTAGAAAATTATACACACCATACATTCGAACCAGAATTCTATCAATTTTGTGCTCATGTTCATAGGAACTGAGCGACAGAAAAAATGTTTCCAGAAATAATAATGGAAGTTCGTAATTCGATGCAGCCAATTTTCATAAATACGTGAGCGATTTTATCGTTCACGAGATTTAATATTGATTCGTCATTGCACATGCGACGACCGATGAAAGGATTATCTTTCATGCACATTGCGTAGTGAGGTAGGAGAAAAAAAGACGGAAGGAAAGAACGAAGGTAGGTAGTGAATAAGTGATAAGCGATTAAATTATTTTCAGAAGACGTTCACCATTATTCAGGATATTACAGAAACGTTCATCTTAACTATGACGTTTATATTAAATTACTGGCTTTACCTTTTTCTATATTCTGCGACACGAAATTGCTAGGATTCTTTGTTAAAAGTGGAAGAGAAGAAATAAGAGGAAAAAGGAGCAGTGAAAGTTTCGGATTGTATCACGTATGGAAGATTTTAACGATAGAAATACTTGGAGCGACGACGCGAAAAAAGCGCTGACGCTCTTCAACAGACTGACATGGCCTTTTGGGCTTTGGCCTCTCATGCCAGTTAATTTCTTCCTCGAATGTCGCGTGTTGCTTGGTATTGGGCTAGTGGTACGTTCTGTCATAATTTGGTTAATAAGTTAATATTGAAAATGAATAAAGAGTTCTTAACAGTTAAAAGTTTATTTGATTTCTGTACTTAAGTCATTATTGAAAATCGTAGAAAAATCGAGCACGTTTTACCAAATAAAATTGGAAAATTTATATTCAAAAACTGAAAAGAGGGATAAATTTAAATCTCGAAAAATTTGAGTGAATACACAAAAAATATGAAAAATATGTTAATAAAATATTCGCTAGCAGTTTATAAAATAGAAAAGCTGACGAGTTGCATAATTTCGATCTTAATCTCGATTAATAATTCAAACAGTATGAAAAATATCAAACTTAATATTATGAATGATTTAAGTGATCTGATAAAAAATTTTCATAAGTTTGGGACAGTGGCGATTCCATTGCGAGAGATCTGCGTCCGCTGCGGAACAGCGGAAGACATGATCGATGACGTGATAGTGGTCGCAACCGGTTTGCTGTCTCTGTCGAAATTGGTTTGTTACCACGTTTACCGTGACAAATTACGACCAAATGTGATTTCGGCGATCCAGGATTGGTCTTCGGAGGAGACCAAGGGATACAGGAACGTCATGCTATCTCAAGAAAAAACGTACAAAACGGTCGCGACTGCGTTAATATCAACTGCGGCCGCCTCAACATTTTTGTACTCGGTGAAAATTTTCTTCACGGAACCGGATCGATGGATCGACAGCGAAGGAAACGATCAACCCGCTCCTTCGACTAATTCCACAAACGGAACTGATGTATTTTTGAGAAAGAGGTTTCTGTTTCCATCCACTTGTACCTTGAACACTATTCCTTGGGTTATTTATCCTTCTGTCATTTTTACCCAATATATGCAGGTAATTTCACATTTACTAATTAAAAATAATTATTAAAAATTGTCAGTATTAAAAATTAGATGCAAAATTGATTAAAAAAACACGTCAGAGTTGCCATGCGTTGAATGAACACGATCGAATAAGACACACGAAAATTGTTGGATTTTTATACGTCGTTTTACAGCATAACTTTTACGAACACAAATTATTTTCACTTTTAATTTATTTTATGAAAAAATAATCTTTTATTTTCGATCGTTTGGATCGCAAGTTTGCGAAAAAATACACATTCATCGTGAGTAGTATAAGAATATTGTTGAAAATTATATTTTTTTCATCACGACATTATAACATAAAACGAAAAAAGAATTGTAGAAGATATAATAATTGTGACTACGAAATTTTATCCAAAAAGAAAATATTTTTGAATTCCGAGTATAAAATTTTTTTTGTGATTGATACTTAAAAAAAATTTCAAAGAGATCATAAAAATGTATAATGAAGTACAACAATATGAAAAATATTTTCAGGTTTTGGCGACATGCACCGTAAACACAGGAAGCGACGCTTTTTTCATAGCGATAACTTCTCATCTCTGCGGGCAATTAGAAATTCTCAAGACCAAATTCACGTCGATCGGCGAAGAGAATAATCCCAGCTTGAGTCAAAGTAAATTGGGTTCGCTGATAAGTCGTCACAAGCATTTGCTAGAATTAGCTGAAATGCTCGAAGAGGCTTACAATATGATCGTTTTCACGCAGTTGCTGGTCAGCGTCACGCTCATAACGATATTCGGTAAAATTAAAAAAAATTGAAGTTTTTTATATTTCACTTAAATATTTCATCTGCCTTCATTTTCTTAATTTTAAGGTTTTTCGTTTCTAATGTCGCTCGAAGAAAAGAATTACGTTGGTGCCATAAAAAATATTGTCATAATCGAATTTATGCTGTTGCAAACGTTCATGTACAGTTATGTAGGAGAAAATTTGAAGTGTCAAGGTGACGATCTAATACAATCGGTTTATGACAGCTCCTGGTACGAATTACCGAATCATCTGGCGAAGAATTTGATTTTTGTCATGATGAGATCCAACGTCCCGTTGCAATTGACCGCCGGCAAGTTTTTCAATATGACGAGAGCGACATTCATGGATGTCATTAAAACTTCAGCCTCTTATCTCTCGGTATTGCGAATTATGATACAGGAATAACAACGCTTGGAAATGAAGCGCATCCAATATTTAATTGCAGATTTGTTAAAAAATATTTAAAATTTTATCATAAATTATCTTTTACTTATTTGTCCAGTCAACCTTTTTATTTTCTCGTCGGCCCGAACACTTTGTCCAAGAAAGAAAAAAATACTTCTGAACACCCTTTCCGTCAGAATTTTTTTCTTGCCCATTTTCCACTTTTTTTCCCTTGAGAAAAAAATGATAGGATTATTAAAAGTGTATACAAAAAATTGCGGAAGAAATTCAGTATGCATCGTTCTCTGTTTGTTTAATGCATTCGCTGAATTTACCGTAATCAGTTGTTACAAAATTTAAGCGCACTTTTCTTATCGAGACCACCACATGTCTCGAGAAAAGAGAGAAAAATACGAAAAATTGAGCAAGAGATATACAAAATGCATCATCGTATATTTGTTTAATGCATTCGGTGCATTTGTCGCATTCGATCGGTGCAAAATTTCAGGTTCGGGACCGTCAATGTATCTCGAGAGAAAAAAAATACAAAAAAAAATTACGGAAACGATTCAATATGCATCATCCATCTGTTTAATGCATCAGATGAATGCACCGCAATTCGAATTCGGTGCATTCGAATGTTAGTAAATTTCAGGTTCGAGACCATCGATGTACCTCGAGAAAAGAGAAAAAATAAATAATTCTGAAATGTCATGAATTTGTTATACATAAAGATGTATCGTGAACATTGCTTGCGCATGCACAAATATTTCTCCAACGTTTTCGTCATGATGAATGCAGAAAAAATATGAAAGGGTCGCTGTTACGGTGAATAATGAATCGTGAGTAAAGACCGGTAGGTGTATTCGTCCGGAGTATAATTTCTATATTTCGATATGATCACTGACGATTTACCTGGCGATCACGGGGAAAGAGAAAGAGAGTTGCGCAGATCGGGAGACTCGAGAACTTCGAGGAATATGTCGCGAACGGTGTGGAATGACGATGCGAGAAAGGCTTTCGCGATCCATGTATTCATCAACTCGATCGTGGGCATGTGGCCGCTGCGACAACCAAATTTTCTAGACCCAATAATCCGTATTGGCATCTCCATTACTCTGATGGTACGTTAGTCTTTATACATATAAGAAAATTCCGCTATACGTGTGCAATTTGTTTCCTCTTAAACGGCTGGACCGATTCCGATGAAATTTTTTTGTGTACTCATGAGATCACCGCGATGGTTCATGTCTATTATTTAACCCAGAGTAGCACTGTTTTTGAAATGAAAATTATTTTTTTGATGTTCAGACCAAAATTTTTTTTTTTGTAATTTTCATATATAAGAAAACAATTCTGACAGCATTTTTTGATTAAACTATTTTTTAAATTTAAAAAATGTGTTTTTTTAATTCATATATTTTTTAAATTTATTTTAATTTAAAAATCCACTATACATGAATTTGTTATTAGATTTAAAAGAGCAAAGTTTCGTAACTTTGTTTTTCGTTAATTGAGTAAATTAATGTATTTAAAGTATTTAAATTGTAATGCAAAAAAGATTTAATCTAAAAAATATGTTTTGCTGATGACCTATGAGGCTGAACAACGTCTGCCAGGTCAGCTAGTTTTCCTTTAAAATTCATTGACAGTACACAATTTTTTTATGCTTCTTGAAATTCACAATTTTTTAACTTCCTCAAATACGCATCATAATTTATAATAATTTTCTAGTAAGTGTATTCGTCGCCTTGAAATTTAATTGTTATTTGTATAAAAAATAAAAAACTTATAAAAATTTTTAGACGCTCTTGGGACTACTTTCTCTCTACGAGCTAATTCAGAATTGCAGTGATTCCGCGGACTGGACTTACAACGTCTTGATCATAGTGACAGCCGGTATAAGTGTGTTAAAAATAATTATTTATTGGATGCATCGAGAGAAATTAAAAATTCACGTCGAGTCCGCAATCGATGACTGGTCATCGAAGGAGAGTCTCGATCGTGATATAATGTTTCGGTACAAACGAATTTACAAGAGTATAACTATGGTGATGATAGTGACCACCGTCTGTTGCGGTACACTTTACTTCCTGACGATGGTGTTGATCGCTCCGGAACATCTTTCGCCGCCAATATTTAATTTCGAAACAAACACAACCGAATATATAATGAAGAAAAAATTTCTCTTCGCGGCGTCATGTACTTTCAATGACGTTTCAAAACCGATTCATCAGCTCATATTTTTCATTCAGATCATGCAATTGATCAACGCCTGTACGGTTCTCTTGTCTTGCGAAAATTTCTTCATTACCATAACGACACATTTATGCGGGCAATTCGAGATCTTGAGGACAAAATTCGCAGATATTGGTTCTGGAAAAGACCAACCGGTAACGGAACACCGTGAGAAACTAACGCTTCTGATCGCAAAGCACCAAAAGCTGTTGGATCTCGTCGAACTTCTCGAAGCTTCGTACAATAAAGTTTTGGCTGCGCAATTGATGGCATCTATAACTCTTATTAACTTTACTGGTGAATTTTCCTATGTTTTCAAGGATGTTTTGAAGTGATAACAATTTTGATTAGTTTCATTTTATTCGAAATACAAATGCACAAATTTCGATAAATTGTTATGTTTGATAATTGATAAATTGTTTGATCAGTTTCATTTTATATGAAATACAAATGCACAAATTTTGAGTGTTCTTAGGGCAGGAGGGGGCAAAATGGGGTATTTAAGGTAGTTCTATACAGGCCCCCAAATCAATGAATTTTGTCATAGTTTATCTCTGTAGCATGCGGTTTTGAGCTTATGTTTATTAGGGAAAGTTGTT